>PVJH01002776.1:0-158992 GCA_004026705.1 Nesogale talazaci
GTACATTGAAGGGTCTCAGGGAGTCAGAGCTGACTTGAAGACCTCTAAGGACAATAGCAACATCAGGATACTTTGAGATCAAAAATAATAATCTCATTTATCATCACTATCCAAAGTTGGAAATCTTAGTGAAAACATTCTAGAACAAAAGACATATTTTTTCACATGACATATTTTATTATATCATTTTAAAATAAAACAGCACTAAACTTTTTAATACATAGGCTGATCATTCAAATTATTCCTTCTTAAAATATTCTTACAAGACAGAATTCCATGAGCTTTATGATTTTTCTCATTCCTTATTATATTAAAAATCATAGGTGGAAACCCTATGTGTAAAACTGTCACATTTCCAAAGTGTCACTATGAATATCCACAGTTCTCAAACATATCAACATATCCACAGTTCTCAAACTTGAACTCTGTCCAAATTGGGTTCTTCAACAATACTATGAGGAATTTTTGTGATTATCAATATATCATATTGAACAAAGGCTTTCATGAAGTTCTAACATACACATTTACGCTACCAGATGTAGTTTTTTAATTTCTGTAAGTAAATGTTTGGGGTAGTTAAAATTTATTTTGCCCATTTGGCCGATAAGCACATGTGGAATTAATTGAAGGACAGAGTGATAAATAACTCGACAAGCCTCGCCTCTCTAGTTTTCGGGTCTCTTGCTTTCTGATGGTCAGACCAGGGTCCAGCTACCTTAGCCAGTTCGCTGCTTCAGTTTGCAAGGCTCACTTCCTGTGAGACATCCCTGGGGAGAAGCCCAATGGACCTATCCTTATGCAGCCCTGGGTACTGGAGCAGCTGAATGGAGACCCCCGTCAGCGCCGAGATGCTGAGATTGGACAAATGCGCTAATGTTGGACTTATGGGCTTGGCAGCACTGGGTTGGGATGTTTTCTTAATGTACACTTCCCCTTTATATAAAACTCTCTCTTATACATATGTGTCTGTGTATTTGCTTCCCTAGTTAACCCAGACTAATATGATATCTAAGTTAAATATTTATCCTCTGCATTCTTCTGTTGCTCTGGTAGCATAGTGGTTTTCCTTGGACTGTTCACTGCAAAGTCATAAATTTGACCTTGCTATCTGCCAAGCCACCTACCCCTCATGGAAAAGAAAAAAGGCTTGGAAAGAGTTACAGTCTTGGAAAGTACAGTGCCAGTTATATCTTATCCTGTGAGGTTTCTATGACTAAAAATTGACTTGATGGAAGTGGGTTTGGCTTGGAGTGACTAAAAATAAAAAGAGAACTTAATAATAATGTGCTGGATGGATGGATGAGATGATTGCTTGTTTGACAAACACATATTGATGACAGTAGCAGGGTTCAGAAAGCTGAAAATAATGAAACTTTAATCATACCTCAGTTTCACCAGGACTCATGGAAAAGTCAGGCATAATTTTGCTAGTGAGAGAAGAATTTTTTTGCTGAAACAATAATATCTACTCTGTTTTATTATTATTTCTGTTTAATCTCTGTGTTAGGCAGGGATCTCTAGAGAAATGAAACTAGAACACTTATAATTATGTCTATATAGTTTTTTTATCTAACTAGATTTATATATTGAGAAGGAGTATCTTAGCAAAGTATTCCACACAGCAGTACAGAGCATTCAGTTCAACTCACTTCTATGGAATAGTTAATATCCTGGAAGTTTTCAGTTCATGTGGACTGCTGTGTAAAAGGTCAAGGAAGCAGAAAGCAAAGTCCTTCCCTGGGCAAAAAAAAAAAAAAAAAAATCAGAGTCTTCCCACAGGCAATAAGCAGCCAGATGTGTCACCAATAGTCAGTAGCCTGTGGGACCTGGATCAGATACCAAAAGCAAGTAGTGCAAGGTGACAGAATTCATCAACCTCACACGCGGATAATGTACACAACAGCAGTGTAGCGAAGCCAGTCTCCAAGGAGTCGTAGGCTCTAGCAAAATGATCCACAGTTGGCCCGGCCGCCAGGTAGTGTAGCTCATAGGTTGAGTCAGAGAATGCGTGAAAACAGCTGCATGCACGCTCCAGCACTCTGCCATCACCAGAAAGCAATAGGCAGGGTTAGGTATGGAGGTACAGATGGGGGGAGGGGGGGTTTTGCAGGCTCTGCAGAGCCATTTATCTCTTTGTCATCAAATCAACCTGTGACCTGATTAATCCCACATTTTCCTCTTGGCCAGGCTGATACAATAAAAGACCTATCACAACCTCTGTTGCAACTTCTTTGCCTCAGGATAGAGTTCACCAGTAAAGACGTCATAGAACACTTCCTCTGTCCTTAGTGAGTTGATGCTTCGACCTTCACTTATGCCCAAGGACCCAACAGTTCTCCAGGAGTTCTCTGCATGCTATATGAGAACCTAAACGCTGACCACACTCTTTGCAGCAGGCTATGGATGATACAGAAAGCCTACCTCTACTTCCTCTCCGGCCAGTGCAGAAACAATGATTTTCCTGAGGGACTTGCTGGGGTGTGTCTTTGATGCTGTGTAGAACCCCATCCCCCCACCACTCACAAAAACAGCAACAAAACCCAAACTCCTGTCTATTGTGTAGATACTGTCTCAAAGCAACAGGATAAGGCAGAGTAGAACTGACAGAGTAACTGTTTACAGGTATGAAAAGGACCTGTCTTTCTCCTGCAAATCTGCTCGTGGTCTCTGATAACCTTTTGAATTGCAGCCCAACTTGTAACCACGACACCATCAGGGCTTCCAATGCAGCATTTGGGGTCGAATAATCCATCATGAGACAAACCTTACCAGTTGTGGACTTAGTGCCATGGTTGGGAGGTCCTGGAACAACTTTGGAAACTCTTCTAACAAGATGTTCGTGTCTCAGTCGTGACTCTGTTCCCGCTTCTGTAGTCTCTCCTATGACTCTGATGTATTGATATATCATATGATGAAGTATTAGTGGATTGATGTGCTGATGATGTATTCACACAAGCATGCTTTTGTGACAGTGTCCTTTGCCCCCTCCAGGTCCTTGAACGAAGCTCTCTCTCAGGCACTCTTTGTATGCCTTTATGACCTTGTGCTAATGGTCTCCCTTATCCAGATGATGCAACTCTGTCTTCATCTTGTACTTATGCCGCATGCAACTGAATGTTCACTTTAAATTATATTTCAGATGCAATGTTCTTTCCTCCACTGCCACCTTTTGATTCTGGAGTATAGAGTCAAGTTAGGCACTCTTAAAGGAGTACTTCCCTGAGAATCCCAGAATTATATTATATGGACTATAAAACAAGTGAAATAAAGAGCTAGAGTTTATTCTTAGAGACTTAACACTCTTTAGATTTAAAAATGTGTGGAAGCAGCACACACTGACTAGTTTGTAGAGCAAGCCAGAAAAGCAATATGGAAAAGAAAAGTTAAAAAATGTTAATAGAAAATGAGATTAAATGACATTCACCTAAAGATAAACAAATATACACTATGGAAATGTTGGCTTTAATATTTTTAGAATGGTAAAAATAGATCATATGCACCCTTAGAAGAGAGCTGAAAGGTTAAATAAGGTAATTAGATAGTATATGTAGAGATGTATTAGAACTGTACAATTTATAATATAGTAGTATTTTGATAAATTGCTCAACTTTCCTATGAAATTCTCCAGGGGAGGAATTGTGTCTTCTTTTTCTTCCTTCATTTTCCATAGAGAGAGCACACAATAGACATATTAAATCATAATCTATTAATAATTAGCATCCACTCTTTTCCAGAAAAGACAAGTGAGTTTTGATGTATTTTCACTACCAAATAAAACAGAGAGAAAGCATTGAAGCTACCCTGCTCCTACTTTATTGAATCGAAGCACAAATCTCCTCAACCTGGCCTCATCAACATGTGTCTTAACAATGAAAGCACAATGGGATACAGTGCTAAGTAGGTTCCTGAGTGCATGATATGTGGTGATTATTTGAATCTTCAGAATGATGCTATTTCTTTCACTTGAGAGAGAAAATACTGAAATCGCTTCAAGGTAATGAAGCTTTTATAGTTCATGGTTTTTTGTTTTGCTTTGTTTTGTCTTCTCTAAGAAATCTTTGCCTAAATAAATCATAATGACTTGCTCCTTATTTATTTATAGAATTTTTTGGAGTTCTCTTATATCTCAAAGTCGATTTGGAATGTAGAATGAGGTACTGGGAGCACATTTAGTACACACATATACATGCACACATGTGGATATCCGGTTTGCCAGCAACACTTGTTTGAAAAATTCTTCTATTGAAAGACATTGGGACCCTTATTGAAATGAGTTGCTGGTTATTTCTGGACTATCAATTTATAAATTCATTTTTAACATATTTCATTTTTAGAAATATCCATCAGGGCAACAATCTCACATATTCTTTATTACTGTGATTTTATAGTTTGCCATGAATTCAAGTGCTGTGAATGCATGGTATTATTGCTTTTGCAAGATACATTCTGTAAGACAACATACATATATTTGAAAATAAGACATTTAATAAAAGATTGTTTTCATAATATGAATATAAAGAACTCCTAGATCTCAATAGTAAAAATAAACAACTTGCCCTGACAAAAGATTTAACTAGATGCTTTACAAGAGACTATATGTGAATATCAATAAGTAATATGAAAATGTTTAATATCATTAGTCTTCAGAGAAATACAAATTAAAATTACCTACCACTGAAAGCACAGTAGAAACAAAACAAACCCTTTACTACTGAGTTAGTTCTAACTTAAAGCTGAAAGACCTGAATTGATCCATGGGTTTAAAGTCTATAATTGGTGGTTTTTATTATGAGTAACCCCTTTCTGCCACTTTGCCTCTCTCCTCCTTGGGACTTTACCAGGACTCTGTGTCTGCCTCTAGGGAGGCCCACGTGAGCCACCTGACCTGAGAGCTGTTGGCATCCGGCTTTGTTTGCACCAACCTTGGATCCATGTGACTGCACCCACTGCCCTGGGACCTTCCTGCTTCCCGATTCACATTTCTGAATCATCAACCTACAGAAACATGATTCCTAAGAGGGACTGAAGTAGGATGCTTTCTTCAGATATAATTATTTCTTGATATAAAGCTTTTTCACATATATATGCACATTGTGGCAGTTATGTGCTTATGTTAATTTTATAATTGAAATGTAGGAGTGGAGTCTGGCGTGTTAATCAGGAGAAAGCCATTGAGTAGCTGATGAGGCTTCTGTGTGGGCATGGCTTTCACCTGAGACTCCTGGGAAATCTCGCAGTATTTCCCTCGTGAAGATGAGAAGTTCTCTTCCCCAGTTGTTGGGAGTTAGTTTCAGAGACGATTAATTACGGCCCGTGTTTGAGAAGCTGGAGGAGCCCGCGGAGAGACCACACGGCTTTGCCCTGATGAAGACAGACCTGTGAAGCTGGAGTGGCATGCCATTGATGGACCTGAGCCCTGGAAGCGAGGAGCCATGGGGAGACCCCTGCCAGCGCCAGAATTTTGCACCGACTGACCTGTGACTTCCTGAGTTGGAAGCAGAATTAATAGACTGACTTCGGGCATATGGGTTAATATTGGACTTATGACTTTGCACTGGACTGGATTAGGATGCCTTCTTAGTGTCACATTTCTTTTGTATATAAACCCTTTCCTTATACCTATATACGTGTTTCTGAAATTTGTTCCTCTAGTCTATCCGGACTGTCTCACACGTATATATGTCACTGGATTTCTCTAGGCAATGTGGCCTAACTTGCTTCCACCACTCATATGTGTCTTCTCTTAATATTATTAATATAAACCTCCCCCTTCCCTGATCCCCACTGTTACCTTTGGAAAACAAGCCCCAAATAAAACTTTCAATGACATAAAAAGCAATGTCTTCATAAATGAGGGATCACTTCTAAAATGATCAACAACGAGGGTGTCTGCTTCTCTAAAGTGTTATCCTGGACAGGATGTCTATGAGTAAAAACTGATGACAATGTGCTGTCAATGAGTAAAAACTGATGACAATGTGCTTGGACCTGTGTTTTTGCTGTTGTTGCTTTTATTTATTTACTTTTTTAATGAATTTAATCTAAGGTAGCTTAAATCTAGCTTAAATTCTTGCTTAGTAATTGTGAGTTTCTCTTTTGTTGCTAACAAGAGATTTCTAGTTACTACAGATAGTTTGATTTGACTTCCAACTACTTATGAAAAGGCAGAAGGAGAGATCAAATGAATTTCTAAAGGAAGTAGGTAATCTTGGTTAATTTATGAACTAAATATTTTACCACTATAAATTTTCCTTGGGAAAAATGCCAGAATATTATATATATTCTTACACATATCTTATATATATTATATCCTTCATATATACACACACACACACACACATATATATACAAAGAGTTCCTGGACAATGTTGCCCTACACAAATTCATACAGACTGAGAAGTAACCCTTTTTCTAAGTGAAAGCAAATATCTATCTTTAGTGCCTAGTTCACCATAGAATAGAATGTATTGATAAATAGTGGCATTTATAATAAAGATAATGACTACCTCTCTGTTCAATTGAGGTAGCATTTCAGAATGCAGTTTAATTTTTGGTTCCTATTTCAAAAATAACAACATAACAGCAGGAATGAGAACATGATGCAATTTGAGAAACATTATGAGAATGGATGAAAACGAGCATGGCACTTTCAAAATTATTGCTTTGCTTATTTGATTTTCTACAGATGTCTTCTGTTCTCAGCAAAATGTACTCCCACCTGACAAATAATTGATGTGTAACTATGTGAATTTGTACTGCCAAATGCTTTTTTCCTGAGTTTTCACTGATTTTGTGTAGCAGAATGGCATAGTCAAGAACCTTTATCTTTTTAGTGATGAACATTCTACTTTCCCCAGAATTTTCTTATAGATAATGCTGTGTAAAAAAAAGAATTAACTCAAAATTTCTCCTCTTCCCTATTATTTCAGTGAGGCATAGTAGTGGAGATTTGAATTTTCAAGAACTCTTTATCCTACTTTGGAAATCACAGAGGCCTTATATATTAAATAATGCAATTTTTGAAATTTGCATTAAACTGAATTCTTGAGTAATGCTGTGAATCTAAACTCCAACCAGTTCACAATGGACATTCCAGAGAGAAAGAAATAAAGTATGAAATATTAAAACAAGGAACTCTACTGGCACAATTTTAAAGACTTCAGTTGCTAATCAAAAGTCAGTTGCAAGAATTTAACATTTGAAAAGACCTGAAAATCTTCACCATAATGATTTGGGGCAATTCTACTCTGTCCTGTATAATCTTCACAGGTTGGAAATGACTCAATACCAATGTCAAGTTTATTTGTCTTTACAGATGAACCTAGACTCTTCCAATTATCCTGTGTTAAACATACATAAATAATATATAAGCATCATTATATAACATCCTTAGAATTAGGATTTTGTTTTCCAATAGGGTAGCCAATCAATATGTGTCTATTTAGTCCCAATTGAATGGAGTGAGATTAAATATAAATTTAAATAAATTTTGCTTAGTTCCTCTGTCACGCTAGCCACATTAAATGTTTGATGGCTATAGATGTCTAATATTTCCCTTTTATGAACTTGTAATAGCATATAAGTTTTTCTATATTCATATTGCACAGAATGCTGATCTAAAATAGATTAAAATTAAAAGCTCTTGAAATATTGTTTAACAAGTGGTAATAATAAAAATATATATGAGAAAAAAGTATTAGAAAATAAATATTCTAAAAAATGTCATTTAAGGTGTAATGAGAAACATGGAAAGGAATGGCATATCATCCTTTATGTTTTAAAATATATAAATTCTGAAATATGTCCCTAGGATATTTTTCAACACATTTTAGACCATGTAAGCCCTGGCATATACAAAGTTCATAAGTGTCACAATACTTACTCTGGAAACACAGGAAGCAACCTTCAGACTCAGTCTAGTCTGGTCATTTAAATTATGGTATATCTACAGAATAGGATATGATGTAGTTTTCAGTACAGAATTATTTTGGATGTTTCTTTTTTGGTGGGCTCCACATAGAGAGGAGATCATATTTGAAGGAGATATCAAATTACTGCAGATAACAACAGGAAGAATATTAAGAATGTAGCTGAACTCAAACAAGGTCTTTGGTCCTACAGGCTATGGCAAAGAAGCCCTTAGGAGGAGTGATCAATGCTTCCATCTGTACCTGTGGCCTACTTTGAAGATTTGACAACATTACAGGGATCTTTTTGGACAATAGTAGAAATGTTTGGCCACTAATGCTCAGAGAGACTTGTACTGAGAATGTTACCAACAGACTCCTGCCTTTTCTATTAACAAGGCCACCCACGATCCTAGGCAATGGAATGCAATTGGCAACCCTGAGAACACACCTAAAACAGACCGTGGAGGACCAAGGGCTGAGGAACTCGACATGCGGATAGACTGGATTGCAGCTTGTTTCTTTCATTTTCAGGTCTCGTTTTCCTTTTCTCCATTTTCTCCAAACCTGAGACCTGATGTACACACACTAGTTGCAAAACTTGAAAAAGAAAAAAAAAGTCAGTTTCCAAATAAGTCCTCTCTTTCTGACCAGAGGAGCAGGGGATGGAGTCCCTAGTGAGGTCTGGTGGCACGAGGTGAAACGCCTGGCTGCTAACTGCCAGATTAGCAGTTTGAGGCTCCCAGGCCTTCCCTGGGGGAAAGATGTCACCATCTGCTCCCATAAATATGACAAACTTGAAAACCATTTGGGGCAGCTTTAAGCAGAATCAGTTTGACAGCAGTGGGTTGGGTTGAGTTTGGTTTGGCATGAGATGAAGAATAAAGGCATTTCCTGATTTGAGTGTTTTTGTTTTTTACGAGGCACCAGACAATCAACATTATGCTTCTATCTGGTGCACCTGATCATTGCTGAGTTCCAATGAAGCAGAGAATCTTCCTCCTTTGCTGTTTGCCCATAATAGTCCCGTGAGTAGTAGTCAATAAATATGCATAAAAATATTAATTATATGTGTGGTGAAGATAGATTTGATTGATAGATTGAATAGTGCTCCCTTCAGCAGTCATATAGCAGAAAGAATGGAAAATATATGTAAGTTTGTAAAAGGAATAATAATTATTTCCATCTTCTCTCTAATTTTGCATATATGTGAACATTATTTGCTCACAAAATTATGGATGCCTCATGAGATACAAGGCAAGCAAAAACATGAGACCATATTGCAAAGCAATCTTCATTTCTTACATCGTAGAAGAAAATCCTAAAAACAGGCAAGCATTCACTTCTCCTCACTTGTCCCTGTAAGGTGTCCTTTTGATGCTCATGATTCAGGTCCCTCTGACTCAAGAATGGACAAGGTCACATGGGTTTGGTTTCAGGCTAGTGGATTGACTTTCATTTTACTCAGTTGTGTGAGTAAGTTTTCTAATATTCAGCTCCATTACAAATTACCAATAATAAACACTATGTTTTCAGCACTAGGTAAACTAGGGATGTTCAGTGAATGAGAATTGCACCTCTCTCTTGGGGACAAAGTCTTTTGCTTCTATGCTTTGCTAAGAGTAGATTTCCTTATATTTTTCTTTCTCATTTATTCTCAGTCTTCTGAGAGCTCAGCAGTTAGGCAAGGCAATAAATTATTTCATACTCGCACTTTGACATCTTTTAAGCAAAATCCCTCATTCTATTCTTTTGTACAGAATATACAGCAACTCGAGACTTTATTGACTAAATTGATGGTGTAGAGTATTTGATTGTATATGGCTAAACATGAGTAAGCATGACCATACAATTCTCAAATTTATCTTCTGTGTAATGTGCCTTTAAAAATTTCATAAATGAACACCTTCCTTTCCCCACCATTTTTCTAGAATGCACACTGAGAAGAAAATGTGTAAAATTATTTTTTATAAGAACACCCTTACCCTGAGGACTAAAACAAATTCTTCCCACTTTGAATTCATTTGCACAGGGTTCTTTGTGGGTGTATATTTACAAAATTGAGTCACCTTAGGCCTATTGAATCAGATAATCTCAGAGACCACTTGGTGATGGTGAGCATATATTGAAAGACTGGGTGGGATTGTCCCAGTGCAAAAGGGAAATATTGATCGGATTTTGCAGTTCTTTAAGGTGCTTTTCAAGAGTTTCTGTTTTCTGCATTGCTCTGCAGCTGGCAGCTGTTAATGCTCACTGCTCTCAGTGCACCAGCTATACCCCTGCTGCTGCCCAATGTAGTCACCTTCCTTTTAAATGATACATATTGCAAAATTGTTAGATTCCTAATAAAAATCAGGGTAAACAGTCTACCTGTCTAGGCTCAAGGAGCTCAAACATGCAAGTGAAATGAATTTATGTGCTGGGTCATGCTATTAAAACCCCTTTAATTTTTTCCTACCACTTCCTCTATTGTGCTCTCTTAAAGTTTCTTATCTGCCCAAGGACGGTATTTCAGAAATATACTGTAATTTAGGGGTGAGTTTCAAGGGAAATTAATACCTCTGGGTGGTGGAATTGATTAACATGCTCAGCTGCTAAACAAAACCTTGGAAGCTAGAGTCTACTTAGAGATAGATGCCAGGGAAGAAAAATACTTTGCTCTCTGCTTCAGAAAATTGTCCATTGATGTTTTTCCTTCTGACATACATGGGGGGCTCCATGAACCAGAATCAACTCAATGGCAGCTATTGGTTCAGATAAAGAAATGTCCAGTCCCATCTGTATCCAAATGTTAATCTTATTCCATGTAAAACTTTCACTGTTCAGTAATTTAAAACCCAGTTATGCATTAGTTGCTCAGCAAAGCAAAAGAACTGGAATGGGGCAGGATGGGAGGAAAGGAAGAAAACTGGTCTGTTGTTTCACTCTCTCTAATCCAAAGGTTCCTTCTTTCATCTCCTTTGTCCAAACCTCCGAATTCTCTGACACAATTTTAGCAAAAGGTATCTTTTGTTCTGATTTATTTTTTCTTTTTTGGCAGACCTATTTTCTAGAACTCTCAAATCATTCTCTGTCCACATGCTACATCTAGAATTCCCTTCAGTCTCAGTGGCAGTTCCCTAGGACACATCTATGATTTCTTCTTGGACGACGTTTAGAAAACTCAAAAATACTTGCTTATAAAACAGGGTAAGTAAACATTTGCTATTATTTTCCAACCAACTCTTTCTCTCCTCACCTTTGTCGAGACAGCTTTGGGCTTGAGGATTCTTCCAGAGAAGGGTAGGGACTGATTTCTCTTTCTCCGTCTAAACTTCGGTCTTTGTTGTTGTTCTGTGTCATGCAGTTGACATTGACTCACAGTGACCCTAGCAATATGTCCAGTCCAGCACCAGCCTCACAGCGTTCTTATGTTTGAGCTCATCATTGCAACCAGTGTGTCAACACATCTCCAAAAGGGCCATCATCCTTCTCGTTGCCCCTCTATTTTATAAAGGATGATACAATTCACTAGGGACTGGTCTCTCTTGACAACATGTGCAAAGCATTTGAAAAGTCTCACCATCCTTGCCTCTAAGGAGCATTCTGGCTGTACCTCCAAAAGCTCTTTGTGATTTTGGCAGTCCATGACACTTACATTATTCTTCATTGACATCATAATTCAAATACATCCATTTTCCTCCATCTTCTTTATTCAATATCCAACTTTAACATGTAGATTAGGCAATGGAGAATACCATGGCTTGGGTCATGCACCTTAGTCCTCAAGGTCACATCCTGTTGCTTCCATGAACCAATGTGGATCCAAGACAAAATCCTTGACAACTTCATTTTTTTTCTCTATTAAGTTACCTACTGGTATAATGTGATAGTTACATAACCATCTGTCAATTTGAGGATTAAGATTGTAGGGGTGGAGTCTAGCCTGTCAATTATATTATAACCAATGAGGCTTTTGTCTGGCATCGCCTTCTCCTGAGAATTTAGGGAAATTCTGTATTTCTTCCTCCAAGGTGGGAGACACTTCTTTTTGTCAGAATACTCCTTGGAGATGATTTTCTGACAAGGTACATGGCACTATGCCCTGGGAGCTGGTGAAGCTACATGGACCATCCCTCGTGCAGATAAAATACAGACTTAGAGAAATCCTGCCAGTGTTGAGATGCTTTACGATGGCACTGAATCCAAAGACTTTCTTCCCACTGACCTGTGATCTTTCTTCCTGCATTCTGCATCATTGCATGTGTTTCATGAGTCCAAGGAGGACTTTATAGATTGATGTGAGACATGTGAGCTAATATTGGACTTTGGAGCTTGGACTAGACTGAGTTAGGATGCTTTCTTAATGTACAATTACGCTTCATATTAAACTCTCCCTTATATACATATGAATTTCTATGGTTTTGTTTCTCTAGTATACCCAGACTAACTCATTCAGTTTTGAGGATTTTCTTTTTGCTTACATTGAGTAGCAATCTATATTTAAAACTGTAATCCTTGATCTTCATCAGCAAGTACTTCAAGCCTTGCTTACATTCAGCAAGCAAGTTTATGTCATCTGCATATCACTAATTGTTAATAAACTTGCTTGCAATTCTAATACAGCATTCTTCTTCATACAATCCAACTTCTTTGAGGATTTTTCTCTCCATACAAAGTGAATAAGTATTGTGAAATGACATAATTTTAGGAACAACTGTCCTGTTTTTAAATTGTGCAGCATTCCACTGTTCTATTCACACAACCGCCTTTTAGTTCATGTATAGGTTGCGCAAGAGCATCATGAAGTATTCTGGAATGCCCATTCTTCTCAAGACTATCTGTAGCTTATTAGGATCCATGCAGTAGAATGCCTTTGCATAGTCAATGAAACACAAGTGAACACTTTTTTGGTATTCTCTGCTTTCAGTAGAGTCATCTGATGTCACATTGACAATGTCAATGATAATCATTGTCTCACTTCCTCTTCTAAATATGGCTTTAACTGAAAAATTATTTTCTTAAAACACTTTCACTCCACTTTTTTTTTTAGCTCAGTTCAAGTAGTACTTTCCATGATAGAAAACTCTTAGTTATATGAGTTATCCCTTTGGGGGTCAATATACCCTTTTGAGATGTACAGACCTACCTTTCTGGAATCCTGGTAAAGAGAGGGGAGATGTCATAGCAGTCTCTAATGCTGATGAGTCGCTCTTGTTATTGCTAATTGCTTTCCAGTCAATCCTTACTCATGCTGATTCCTTGTGGACTGAAGGGAACTCTTCCAAAGGATTTTCAAGGGTCTGACCTTGGAGAGTAGATAAATTAGGTTCATCTCTCATGATGTGCCTCTAATGAGACTCAAGTTGCCAATCTTTTGGCTTGTAGTGGAGATTTTACTGTTTTTACCAATACCACTGAAGTACTGAAATTGGGTTTTATGTCAAACTTGGTTACAAGAAGCTCTGAAGAAGTAGTGGCTAACTGCTTGACAGCTAATGGAAAGGATGATGGTTCAAATCCACCAGCATGAAAATGTAGGGGGCCATTCAGTTCTACCCCCTGAGACCACTATAAATCATTTGTAAAACTATTGGTTTGGCATTAAATTAGCTTACCTACCTCTTAGTAAGCCCTCTGGAATGTGTGAGCAACTTTCTTTAGAATGCATAAATGACCTTCTAACTTTTTACCTTGAGCTTTGTAACTGAGGAAATCCTTTCAATCTAAATAATAGAACTCATCCCAACCTACTACCTTAAAGTAGATCACTAAATCAAGACAACCCATGTGTTATAGGGTAGAATTAAGGTCAATGGGATTTTTAATGTTGCGATCTCACCAAGCTATATGGCAATTTCTTTGTTACACCTGAGTAGATCCCAGCCTCCAACATTTAGTGACTAACCTCCAAATCACACACACACACACACACACACACACACACACGCACAAATGCACAAATGCATAACAATCAACTTGATTCTGATCCCATAGGACAACGGTTCTTAACCTTTGGGGATTGAATGACCCTATTATAGGGTTTGCTTAAGACCATAGGAAAACACACATTTCCAATGGTCTTCATAACCATGACACCAATCCTCTATCCATCTCCAGGTGAGTCTGCCCACATGCAGACACACCCACATAAGAATACCCAGTGTGATGACATCATCGCACCAACCCCATCACATACACTCCTAACAAATACAGGTGAATGTGACAGGTTTGAACCATAATATACTTATGTGGACCAGTCATACCTGTGTAGACAGCAGCTACTGTGTGGAGGGCAGATATTGTGTAGAAAGCAACAGTAAGGGTGGGAGACTGACACTTCATAAATTATAATTACTGGGTAAATGTAAAATCATGTACTGCAAAATCATCAACTGCTGCAAATGTATATACCATGGGAATTTACTCTGGATGCTGATCAGTCATTTTATATTCAGGTGTAACTAATATGAATTCTGCCTCCTATGATAGTAAAAAACATATAAAAAACAACAAGAAAATGGTAAATCATAGGAAACTTTAATGAACTGTATTGACTGAACTATGCCATGTGTCATCTTTGGTATTATTAAAGCTTTTGTTATACATTATTTTCATTAATCCCATGATAATGGATCATGTAGAGAAGAACTTTAAGAAAAGAAAATATAGTGAGGATTTAATACAGCATGGTTTTACCTCAATGACTACAGCAGGAATTGAGAAACTGCAATGTGTTATTTGTTGTGAAGTTCTATCAACCAAATCTATGAAGCTAAACAAAATAAAACACCATTTTGATAGCAAACATGTAAGTTTTGACAATAGAGATACAAATTTTTTAAAAACAAAGCTGATGGACTCAAGGAAGCCAGACTTAACACTGGTGGCAAGAACCACACACAGAGAGAGAGACACACACACACACACACACACACAGAAGCCATTGAAGCTTCATGAAACCGCACACCATTGCTGAGGCTTTACTGTTGCCAGAGGCCAAAGACAATGTTCCAGTTATGATTGGAGATGGATTTATTACAAGATTGTGTACAATTTCCTATCTAAAGACACTGCAGAAGAATGGATGACACTTGTGCTGATATTCTTGTTCAGATAATCCAGGAAATTCAATCTGCTCCACTTTCAATATTTAGCATACAGCTTGATGAATCTACAGATGTTGCAAACTGTTCACTGATAATGGTTTACATGAGGTATATTAACGATGGCACCTTTAGAGATGAGTTTCTTTTTTACAAACCTCTTGAAACAACAACTACTGCTCATGATGTATGTGACACAGTTGGTTCATTTCTGAAAGAGCATAAGCTTTGTGGTGTTTGCATAGATGGTGCGACAGTTGTGCTAAGATGTTGATCTGGATGTCAAGGTTTGGTACCAAATGAGTCATCCAAAGTCCTTGGAACTCACTGAATGATTCATTGGAAAATATTAACAATGACAATAAGAGTGACAAGAAGTAAAGATAACATCAAAAGTTCTGTCAACTTTATAAAGGTGAACATTTTAAACAGTCAATTGTTTTTGCAGCTGTGCAGTGAGTTGTATGAGAGGAACAATGCTCTGCTATTTCACACTGAGGTGAGATGGTTGTGGGTAGGAAAAGCTTTAAAATGTGTTTCTGAGCTACATGATGACATCAAAATGTTTTTTAATCAGAAAGCTAGACTGCAGTTTGATGTACTTTCCAGCAATAAAAGTGAACTGCAGAAATAGCTTCCTTGGCCATCTTGAATGAGGTAAATTGATCACTGCAAAGATCAGCTACAACATGCTTCCAATTGTCTGAAAAAAAATCTCAACATTCCAAGTGAAACTTCAGCTTTGGCAAAAAAAAAAAAAAAAAGGATGGAAATAAAATTTACATGCTGCTTACCTTATCTGCTTTCATTGAACCAGACCAAAGGATGACAATGACCATTTCTGTGAAAGAGCACTCACACATGGTTGCAGATGAAATTCCACCATACTTTTGAAGTTTACCTGACACTCCATTTGCAATTGCCAGAAGTCCATTCACAGTCAAAGTTGAAGATGTGGGTAAGAGAGCACAAGAGGAGTTCACAGAGCTTATTAACTGACAGTGCAGCAAGGACTAATTTCTCTGCAACTCCAGTTACAAAATACTGCATCAAGTGTTTGCAGTCATATCCTGCTCTGTCCGACACTGTGTTGCGCCTCCTTCTCCTATTTTCAGCAACATAGCTTTGTGAAACTGGGTTTTCCAGCTTGTTGGTTATCAAGTCTAAATACAGAAGTAGACTTTTTGTGGAAGATGATGTTCATTGTTCTCTTGCAAAGGCTTCCCCAAGATTTTCTGATCTGGTGATAAAGAAGCTATCTCAACCTTCACACTGACAGTGACTTTTTATGCATACTGTCACAAAATGCAGCAATGTAACTCACTGTTGTTATATTAATACTGTTACCCATGCTACACTATACTTCAAGACAAAATTTCATTTATTTGTGTATAGTTTCATATTATTTTGTGATAAATCCCTCTGCTTCAATTATGTTCTATTTCTTTTTCCCCTACTCCCAATTATGTTCAATTTCTAACAATGAAAATACAATTTGGATATGAGCTATTTACCTTACAATTTGTAACAGTAACAAAATTACAGTTATGAAGTAGCAATGAAAATCATTTTATGGTTAGGAGTCACCACCACACAACGTGAAACTGTGTTAAAGGAAGGTTGAGAATCACTGTCATAGGACAATATTGAACTGCACCTTATGGTTTCTGAGACCATAATTTTTTTACAATTTCAGACAGCTCTATCCTTCTCCCATGGAGTGACTCCTAGATTTGAACCTCTGATCCTCTGTTTAATAACCCAAGCACAACTTTTTAAAATTATTTGCGGCAAATCATTTAAGAACTTTAACTAACATCCAATTCTACATCTTCTAGGGGAATAGGAATGAAATTGCTTTGTAGTACCTGCTATAGCTGCACAGAAATCATTATTGCTGGTGTTTTAGTCCATATCCTAGTGTACCTTAGTGCACTAACCTACAGTATAATTATGTTTGTGTTTTTATATAAGCATAATGATATGGGCTGTCTTATATAATGTTTAGTAGTTTGGTATATATGTCACAACTTCACAAGATAATTATGAGTGATTAAGCAAATTCTTAAAACCCCTAATACTTTGTGGTGGTCATATATTCGTGATGTCAATTTCATGATTGGGGTGTAGGGATGGAGTCTAGCCTGTTAATCTGGAGATAGCCAGTGAGGCCTCTGTGTGGGCATGGTTTTCTCCTGAGAATTTTGGGAAGTCTCACAGTATTTCCCAATTGGAGAAGAAAACCTGGCTCTCAGTCACTGAGAGTCAGTCTCTGAGAAGATGATCTACTGACAAGACAAGATGGCAGTGTCCAAGGAACTGGAGGAGTTGGAGGAGGAGCTACCCTGGACTTACTCTGATGGAACCAGACCTCTGAAGCTGGAGAAGCCATGTGGAGATCCCTGCCAGTGCTGAGTTTCTTCTACCATCACTGGATGCTATTGATGGACCCCGAGACCTGGAAGTGAGGAGACATGGGGAGGCCCCTGCCAGTTCTGGGATGCTTCAACTGCATGTGCTTTGTGAGTCAGAAGGAGATTTTATAGACTGGTATCTATATGGAATAATATTGGATTTATGACTTTGGACAGGACTGGGTTGGGATGCTTTTTCAATGTTTCATTCCTATTGTATATAAACCTTTCCCTTATACCCATATGAATGTGTCTAAGAATTTGTTTCTCTAGTCTACCTGGACTAAAACATACTTAAATCAAATATGTATATATTGAGCCCCCAGGAGAAGGGCTTTGAGTAAAATTTAAACGTTGTTGGCCACTTATATATAAGACATATATAAGACTTTGTATCTTAACTTATTTCTGCTATGTTTTTCCATTTTTTTCTAAGAGCAAAACCCAAATTGCAAATTTGTGAAAATTAAGTGTCTCAATGAATATCAATTTTGTGGAAGATGGAAGACCTTCCTATGTATTTGTTTTCCTTTCTTGCCCTTTGGTTACTCTTTCTTTATTACTTAAGATATCCCATTCTGAATATTCTCTTTTAATTTTTGTTGGTGCAATTTTTCCTCTCAGAAGAATGGATCTTTGAAAATCTGCTTCACAAAATGTACAAATCAATTACATTAGCCACCCTTCACTTATTTGTATTGTATTATACTGAGAGTCCTTTGAGAACTATAAAAAAATATATGCATTTGCCAGGGGCGGTATTGTTGTTTTTCTCTAATTCCTTCTGAATTTTATGATGTAATTAATCTGAGCTCAGTGCTCTGTCAACTTCAATAATCCTGTCGACCTTATTACACTCTCCAGCAGAGAGAGATAAGTATTAAGTGATCACCTGAGGGAATTAGATTCTACTGTCATCATTACCCGCCAATGTTTTTAGAAGCCATTTCACCCCTTTCTGTAGATGAGAAATTGTATATTAAACAGAGAGAGAATAGAACTGTTGTGTTTGCCATCTCATTTTTTATCACTGGGCACAAGGCGGAGGAGGAGAGCTACGGAAGATTCTAATAAGGAAGAAGAAAATTAAACTGCATCTGTGTAGGTAAAACAGGGAGTCTGTTTTCATTATTAAAGCTGTTTGTCACTGCAACAACCACTGGTTATTGTCTTAGGGAAAGACTGCGAGGCTTCAGTTTTAGAAAACAATATCTTCTAAACTTTGATTTGATTACTGGGATGGTAGGGTGATTAGATACCTGAATACTAATAAATTTTGACAAGCATATTTGAACAGTGAGGAGGAAAGATGAGGAAAATAATGGCAGTGGCTTAAATCCACGCTAAATTTATGCAAAAATGCAGTTAGCCAAACGATGAACAGATGCAGCTGAATATTTTCATCATTTTTTGTTAAATAGCCTGCAAATGATTCTGACTAGTTTTACAGAAAAATTGCAACAAAACGGAATGTGTACATGAGTGAAATATTAATGACTGAGTTTCATTCAATGAGTTATAGATAATGCCGCTGATTTTAGCTTCCAGCTGTGAATGTGTAACTTGCTTTTTCTGGGGAAAGGGGTTGCTGATTTACCCACATGATTGATTTTTGTCCCATTTCCTATTTGTCATTTCTTTTTCCTGAGCTTTCCGACTCCTTTTTCTTTTGAAGGGTATCTCCAATGTCACTAAGAACTTGCTTAAATAAGAGCCACTAAGTAAAACTGCTATTGAGGAATTCCTTATGATCTATGCCACTCATTAATTGTGAACACCTTGGAAAGGAGACTGCTGGAGTCTCAGTGCCTGCAGGAATCCTTCTTTTTTTAGGAATCCTTCTGATCAACAAGTGTGCATCTTTGCTGTCTCAGTCACAGCTACCATCAGGCCAGGACGGCACAGAGGAACAAGGACAAGGAAGCAACGGGTGAGTGACCCCATCTGCCCAGAAAGTTTGGTCAAACATGAAGAAGTTTATATATGATAGTCCTGTCTTTCAAAATGGTTGCAGAAGCACACGGCATAGGTCCTTAAATTTATTTGACATCCCTCCCACTTCTCGGGGGCAAAGAAAATTATTCACAGCCCCATTGGCAATTGAAAACCTTTGGACTATACTAATACAGAATGAATACTTGATCAGAACTGCTGGATGGTTTCAAAATCACCCAGGAGTTGGTATCACACACTTTCAGAAAGCCTGGACAGGCAGTAGAACAGGGTGGCGAGAAGCAGAATTCTAACCATGTACATAGGAATCTATTTGTGTCATTAGTCCCACACTCAAGCATGTAGAATGCAAGGTCCTGGTTCTGTGAATGCGCACTGATTAGAGATGGAGATTCTGTTTTGTTTTCAGTCACCTGAATGAAACCATACCAGTATACAGAGGATTATATACCTAATACCTTATGAGTTATTATGAAATCAATATAGACATCAAGACACAAGCAGGAGAGTGACGACACCACATAAGAGTTATCAGTAAACCAAAGAAGTTCAAGGATCAAAGGAACAAACAGGGCTGTCAATAATGAAAGAATCAATATACCTGATTTGAATGTTTAGCCTCCAGGATATGAGTACTACAGCAGCACGAGGTAACTAACATAGAAGGTGTGTGAGTTGGGGTAGATGAGAGAAAAAAAATCCATAGAAACTCATATGTCTATTTGAGAAAGTTTTAGATAAATGGTAGTTGCACATTAAGAAAAAATGCCAATCCAGCCAGTCCAAGCCCTGAATTCCAATATTAGTCCACATATCTAATACCAATCTATAAAGTCCTCCTTGAAGTCACGAAACACATACAATGTCACCAAATGCAGGACAATCACAGATCAGTGGGCAGAAAGTCTTTGAATCCAGTGGTGTTGTAACCATCTCAGCACTGGCAGGGGTCTCCACGTTACTTCTCTAGGATCCAGATTCTGGCTGCATCAGTGAAGGTTCAGGTGGCTTGTCCTCAGGGATATCTTGTAGGGAGTCAGCCTTCATAGTAGAGCATCTCCAAGGAAGTAAGCTGAGATAGAAAGTGTGTCTCCTGCCTCCAGGGAGGGAAAAACAGTGTTCCCAGTATTCTCAGGTGAAAGCCATGTCTACACAGAGGTCTTATTGGCTATGATCCTCTTGACAGACTAACCAACCCTATGTTCTTAATCCAAAAAAAAAAAAGACAAATAATTACATTTTTCTTGACAGACTAAACTCCACCCCTATACTCTTAATCCCCCCAAAAGGCAAAGAATTACATAACTACCACAGAAAGCAAGAAGTAAAACTTATACAGAAAAGGACACATATACAGATACAGACACATAGGTGAAGCAAAAGCAAAGAGGGAAGTACATTTCATACTAAATCAGTAGTCTGCATAGGGGTTATTCAGGGACTTTGTGTCTTTACTGTCATCACTGGTCTGTTGCACTCCAATTTGATTTGCCCACATGTGGGTGGGTCAGACAGGTCACTTTCCATGAACAATTTCCATGTATCTTCAGGGCTGTCCTCTGCAGCGTTGTCATCTAGAGAGAGGAAAGATGATACACACCCAGAGGAAGATAAGTTGGAAGATAAATTGGAGGCCTATTAAAGATAAAACACTTGTGTTCATTGAAATATTTCATCAAACTGGGAAAAGGTATCTAATAATGACATACCAGACTAAGGGCTTATTACTAAAATCTGCAAAATCCTGCAAGCTTACAACAAGAAAAAGGAGGATGTGGGCAAAAGACTATAACAGAAGATTCACAAAGAAGGAAATAAGTAGACATTAAATATAGGAGCTTATTGCAAGCCAAAGCATCTATGAGATATACCCAACAGCCACAAAGGTAGTCCAACTCAAAAAAAAATAGCACTAGAAAGTAACAAGTGTTAGAAGGGGTGTGATGACATAGGAATGCTCATTCTCTGATGGTTGTCTTGTAGATACATACTGCCACTTGTATACATAAAGGAAATTGATTTGCAGATACCAAAAACAGGTGGAAATCAACCTACCATATGACCATATGACCCAACAACCCTACTACTGGGCATTTAGCCAGAATAAAAAACGGAGTTAGACCTCTGCTTTCCAATATGTCTCTGAGCAGTTTACAACCTCTAGTATATACACAATGGAATACTACACATCCCTAAAAGGTAGTGATGAAACTTTGAAACACCTCTTTTCATAGAAAGCATTGGAAGATATTATGCTGAATGAAGTAAGGCAAGCACAAAATGTCACGTACTACATGAGTCCATGGGGGTAAGTTAAAAGAGCAGAACAGGCATGAGGGGAAAAGTACATAACACACAATTCCTGGGTTGAGGACCAGATCTTCTGGCATGAGTCAGACCAAACCCAGTGACATATATGTCATCAAAAATAGACTAAGATAGCACCTGTGTTGAAAATCAATCTATACCCTTTAGGGTTTTTCTCCTTTTTCCTAACCAGCAATTAGACCCTCCTGGTAACGTGTCAGGAGCATTTTGACTATATTTCTCTGAAGACATGTGTGTCCATTCTTTAACTTTAACATAGTCTGTGGTTGTTCTTAGATGCTTTTGAATTGGTTCTGATGCATGTGTACAACAGAATTACATGATGCCTGTCCTAGACTGTCTTTATAACTGCTAAGTTAGAACCCATAGTAAACATGTCCAAACTACCCAAAAGAAAAATATGAGCATTCTCACTTCTATGAAGTATTCTGACTAAACTTCTTCCAAATCAGAATTGATTGTTCTTTGAGTAATATACAGATATTCTTCGCTAAAACCATAATTCATATACATCAGTTCTTGGATCTTTTTTGTTCATCTTTTCAACCTTCACATTCATGTGATGCAAATGAAAACATGACTCATGTCAGACACACCTTAAAACTCAGAACGATATCCACGCTTTGCAACACTTTAAAGAGGTTTTGTTCAATAGATCTGCCTAATGCATTGTCATTTGCATTTTTATGGCTGCTTCCATGAGCGTTGACTATGGATTCAAGTAAAATTAAATACTTGAGAATTTGTTATTTATTTAATATTGATGTGCAATCCATACTGAAGCCTGAATTCTGTAGTCCTTGATAGTCATCAGCAAGGGCTTCAAGTCATCTTTGCTTTCAGCAAGTGAGATTGTGTTTTCCATATATCATAGATTGTTAATGAGTTTATATGCAACCTGATGAAGCATTTTTCTTATAGAATCTTGCTTATGCACTCAACATACAGATTCACTAGGCATAGTAAAAGAATATCTCCCCGAGGCACATATTTTTCTATTTTAAGTCATGCAGGATATCTTTGCTCTGTTTAATCAATTACTTCTTTGTCTATATACAAGTTCCTCAAGAAAACAATTGAGTGTGCTAGAATTCCCATTCTTCACAATGTGATCCATAATTTGTCAAAACCCTCACAGTCCAATGTCTGCATAGTTCACATAAACAAAGGCAAATACTATTATGATATTCTCTGATTTCAGTCATGATCCATCTAAAACCAGCAATGACATTAAATATTGCACATTCTCTTGGAATCCCCCTTAAATTTCTGGAAGTTCCCTATTGATGCTGAAATCATTGTATTATTTTGAGGGAAATGTTTACTTACCTCTCATGTTAACAATATCATGAGGTAATTTCTGCATTCTCTTGCATCACCTTACTTTGGAATGAGCACAAGGTATTTTCCAAATATCTCAGTGCAAATGAATGGACGCCTCCAGCTTTCCATTCGTTCTTTGAACCATCTCAATTGGTAGTCCAACAACTCCTGAATCATTTTTGTTTTTGCCTTCATCATATCTTGAAATTCTTCCTCAAAATCACCAGCTTTTGTTCATAGAATACCTCCTGAAATAGTTGCATTTCAATTATTTTTTGATGAAATTACTTAATATATTGCTTCCATCTGATTTTAATGCTTTATATGTCTTTTAATAATTTCTTCAGGAATACATCAATATTGCCACTTGAGACTTAAATGTTTTCTTAAATTTTCTAATGTTGGGAAAGATCAATTTTTTTCCTTGCATCACTGCCCTTGTGGGAGTAGAATGCCCAGTCACGCTCCTAAAGAACTTCTGCTGGATTTGAACCATGAATCCTATGGGCTGCAGTCTCGCACACAACCACTGTACCACCAGGGCCCAGCTTCAAGTATGTTTTTACCATTTGTTTCTAATTCTACAATATTGCAACTGTCATTATAGTATTCTACTTTGTCTTAAGAAGAGTCCTTGGAAATATTTTGTATATGTTTTAATTTACCATTTCATGTATTTGCTTTAATAATTCTATGTTAAAGAGAAAGAATTATAATTTCTTTTAATATCAATTTTCATGTTTTCTTCATATCCTCTCCTTTAATGTACTTTCATTTTCACGAAAAGCAACTTTTCTGGTCGTCAGTCATTAGTGTTCAATGAGTCAGCTGATCTTTTTTAGACAACCTGGAAATTCAGGCAGGATTTACTCAAGGTTATATTTTGACTCTTAGGGACTTGCTTTAATTTTCTTCAAATTCAGCTTGTACCTGAGCAACTGATGATCTGCTCTTTATTCCATTTGGACTGATATTGAGCTTCTCCATCTTCTTAATTGTTTCCTTTGTGTTGTTATAAATGAATGGAGATGCAAAGGAACGAGAAGCACATGAATGAACCTGTAAGAAAATAGATGTCAACAGCTTGCTCAGGCATGTAGCAAAGAACTGAGCTGTGTCCCTTTTTATTCACACTCAAATTTGGGAATACATGACAGGCTGCATTCACTCGGAATTTTTCAAAATTTAATAAGTAACATTCTTGAAATAACATTATCTTTAAAAACAGGTTATCTGGTGCTGGAAAAATATAATCTACAAAGCAAAGAACAGAGATAAAATAAACTCCAGTATAACATTCCCTTTCAAGGACATCTTGATATCAATATACACCTGTATGCAGATTATATTGACATTGAATGTGTGTCCTTGAAGTTTTTATTTGTATCCAAGTTCTAGCCATGCTCCAGCTACACCTTTAAATTTCATTTTGATTTGATTCTGATGTATTTTATTTGAAGGCCAACACATGAAGTCATTGTTATGTTATTGTAAAAGTTATATGCAATGATTAAGAAATTTATTCCTAAAACATATCTTGTGACCTCTTGTTAAATTTCTATCACCAAATTCTTTTTTTCACAACTAGTTGTCCTTTTTGATTCCAATTTTCACATTCTTCACAGTCATCAATATATCTTTATTGTATGTTTCATTTACATTAGATTTCAGAAGTAGATAACAATCTTTCTTCTCAGTCTCTGAAATGAGTATTTAGTGTGTAAATTTGAATGATACTTAATTTAAATGGTCTTCGTTTTATGAGTATGGGCACTATTTTATCACTGTGAATATTGTATTTTAGACTTAAAAAGTGAACTCACTGATAGTGAATTGGGGTGGACTCATAACAACTCTCATAACTGTCCCTGTGAGTTTCTGAGACTGGAAGAGTGAACAGGAGTAGCAATCCCTGTCTTTTTTCTGCAGAGAGGCTGGTAGTTTCTGCTAACCTTGTGAATTGAACTCTACTCTCATGAAGAGTTAGTCTTGGAAACTCACAGGGGTAGTTCTGCCCTGTCCTACAAGGCTACTATGAGTGGACAGTGACTCGATGGTAATGAGCATGTTAGATTAGGTCTTAAAAATGTTGCTTTTGACTGTGAATGAGTCACTATTCATCTTCAATATTTCATTTCCAGCATAGCAGTCCATAGGATTATCTGGTTCAAAATGTAATACTCCAGATCAGTTCACTAGTGTCTAGGGGATCTATTTCCAAGTATCCCATTTCTATTTGTTAACATTTTATTTTCCTTGATTCATACTTCAAATATTCCAATAATGGATTTTTTTCTTATTTTGAATCATGTTAATCAACTAATGAAGATCGCAAAATCTTTCCTCCGTTTTGCCATAAAACGCCTCCACTTGGAGGAGGCAGCTCTTCCCTATGTCATATTTGAAAGCCTTTCAAATTGAGGGGCACGTCTTCCAGCTCTGTATCAGACAATTGCCCTCTGCTATTCAGAAGGCTTTCCATGATCCTTTTTCAGATGTAGAGCATTTGTTTCTTCTCCCTAGAGTGTAGTGTGGAAGCCCTGCTGAATCTCTCCCTTTTCAACAACCTTTCCGATTTTAAAAATGAACAAACAAACAAAAAGTAACAGCTTGCAGAATCACAACATACTAGTTACCACAATATGACAAACTGCTATCAAATTGTGGTTGTGCCATCTGTACTCGTTGAATGCAATCAAGTCAGTTCCACACACAGTGACCCTGTGTCCTGTGGAAAATCCTGCCCAGTACTGCACTGTCTTCACAGTCATTGTTGTTGGAGCCTAGGTTTTCAGCCACCGTACCATTCTATCTCCCATTTTTTGATGAGCTACTTCATTGAACATGATATCCTATTCCAAGGACTAGGCTCTCCTTATACTATGTCCAAATTATTTGAGAAAAAGCCTCTCTATCCCCTAGGAGCATTCTGATGGTAATAAATCTTCCAAGGCAGATTTATTTGTTGTTTTGGCAGCTCATGGTACTTTCAATATACTTCGCCAACCCCATAGTACAAATGCATCCATTAGTCTTTGGTTTTTCTTATGGATTGTTCGATTTTCACATGCATATGAAACAATTGAAAATACCAAAAACTTGGATAAGGTCCACCTTAGGTCTAAAAGCGACATCCTTATTTTTTAACACTATGAAGAGATGTTGTACAACAGTTTTTCCCAAATCCAATGCACTGCTTAATTTCTTTACTACTGCCAGCTATGAAACTCAAATTTTTGTCCTGGGAGATATGGATATGTGGGTCTCGGACTTAGCACCATTAGTTCACAGTGTAGTGGAACAGAAAAAGGTAGAGAGGAAAGAGAGAAAAGGGGTGGGTATAAAAATATGGAAACAAAGTATAGCCAGAAATTGGTTCATGCAAATACCCTGAACTAGGATTTAATATATTCATGAACTAGTCATGGAGAGATGGTCAGTTAATTCTTTGATAGCAGAGAGTCAGAATGTGCTCTTCAAAATTCTCAGCACTTTGGCACATTGAGAATGACTGGTGCAGTTAGGAAGTGCTCAATGAACAATTCTGTGAATAAATGAATGAAGAATGTGTGAATAAAAATGGAACAAACTTTGGGTTCCAAGTATTGATTCATGGTTTTGAAATATGACCAAACTATGGTTAGAAAAGAAATATAGTCTGATAGTCTAAAACAGTGGTTCTCAACCTTCCTACACTTTAATATAGTTCCTCATGTTGTGGTGATACCCAACCATAAATTACTTTCATTGCTACTTCATAATGGAATTTTGCTACCGTTATGAATCATAATGTAAATATATGATATACAACATGTATTTTCATTGTTACAAATTGAATTTAAACATAATTAAAGCATAGTAATTAATCACAAAACAATATGAAATTATATATTTTGAAATATTTATGTGTTTTCCAATGGTCTTTGACAGGGTCATTCGATCCCAAAAGGGGTCATATCATAATCCCCAGGTTAAGAGCCACTGGTCTAAAATAAGAATATTTTTGATAATTAACAAATGTGTTTTGATAAGCCTGACTCTTTGTCTATATTTTTCTACTTAACATCATTCAGTAATTTATTGTCCCCTCCAAACAAACCACTTATTAATAAGGCTATTTCTAGTTCTCATGACAGCAAAACATTGCCAGTGTTTTATAACTTCATTTCTCAGACTGTTAATTCAGTGCTTAGTGTGCTAGTCTGGGTAGACTATAGAAACAAATTCATAAACACCCATATGTATATAAGAGAGAGTTTTATAGAAAAGGTAATTGTTCATTACCAAAAATTCCAACCCAGTCCAGTCCAACCCCACAAGTCTGATATTAGCCCATATGTCTGGTACCAGTCTATAAATTCTTCAGAGTCACGAAACTGATGCAATGATGCTGAATGTAGGAGGATCACAAGCCTGATGGGAAGAAGGCCTTTGAACCCAGTGGCATTGTAAACATCTCAGCGCTGGCAGAGGTCTCCAAGTGGCTCCTTTGGCTTCAGAGATCTGGTTGCATCCATGTGACTTTTCTGGCTCAGGGCACTAGGGTAGCTCCTTGTGGCTTCTCCTCAGCTATGTCTCACAGGAAGTAAGTCTTGTCAGTAGAGAGTCTCCGACCAAGTGAAATGAGAGAGATAGTGTTTCAACCTCCAAAAAGGAATCACCACATTTCCCAGAAGTCTCAGAAAAAGGCCCACACAGAGGTCTCATTGGCTATCTCCAGATTGACCAGAAGACTCCACCCCTATACTCTTAATCCTCAAATTGACATCAGATTAGGTGACTGCCACACTAGCTATAGCTATCTCTTTCTATACAAAAGATCATTTTATTGGGGATTCTTACAACTCTTGTTACAATCCATACATTGATTGCCTTCACCTTCCTGCCGATAGTCCCTGTTTGCTGCGAAACCACAGATATTGGATCCACATGGCTCTGCACCCACCAACCTGTGGTCTTTCTGTATCATTGCTGTCACTATGTGAGTAGGCTTATGGACTAGTGTCAAACTTAGTGACATAAGTTGCCCTGCGCTGGAATATTTACCTGATATATGAAACTTCTTGATATAAAGCTTTTTCATACACATATATGCATGTCACTGGATTTGTTTTTCTTGTCAACCCGGCCTAACACTGTAATCCTATTTTGGAAATTTTTGTAGTTTCCTCATATTTAAAAAACATAACTGTATTTTCAATTCATATTACAAATTATGCTGACAAAAAGGCTACTAATTGCTGACATAAAGTTTGGCAAATATTATCTCAATTTGAGTCACTCTTATTTTTTAGTATGACCAGTATGTCTTTACCATAAATCTGCTAGAGCTTGACTAAATTATCAACCTTAAACCAATCATAGTATTTCCTTATAATATATTTTCTTTAAGAATCTTGATGGTCCTGCTTTACCAAGTATCAAGATATTTGACCTGAAAGTCAAATGAGGATTTTTGCTACAAGCAGATGACTCACATTAGTTAGGCCTGAGATTCAATAGGGTTAAAGAGACAGAGATCAGTAGAGTGGATTTTTTTTAATCTACTAGAAGATATATGCATGTTTAGTTAAAATTAAGCCATTATATGAAATATTCTGCTTTCCTAAAAGAGACATCATGATTTGCATGGGCCTTGAAACCTTTATGCTGAGTGAAATAAATTAATTACAAAAGGACAAGTGTGAGATCACTACTATAAGAATAAACACAATATGAAGGCATGCTTCTGTTCTCAAGTCATGGGATCAGATCTCCCAAGCAATGAGGTAGAGAGCCTGCCTAGTGCTACATCATGTGTCACCCCTATTATATGTAAATTGTAAAAAGCACTTCAACAGAGAGGCTTTACCTTAGCTGGAGTCAGTTTCTCTAGCTTGGGGAATAAAGAAAAAAACTATTCAGTTGCTGCCATGAAATATTTTGCTGCAGTCACTTACATCCATAGACAGTTCTATTAGAGTGATAAGAAAACCTTATTGAAAATATAAGTCAATATGGGGGAAGGGAGGCATGTATGTCTTAAAGAAGATAATTACATTTTTGTTGGTAGGTAAACCAGTGTAAAGCCAGGATAAAATAGCCTATCAGGATAAAATATCCTATCAGAATAAAATGCTTGCCAACTTTACATAGAATCCAAGAATACACCTGATACTAATTGAACACTTTTGACCTTGGTGACCCAGTCTGTGTGCTATAGACTACTGGGACGTTATAATCTGTCCTTTATGGGAGCACAAGGTCCTTATAGGCCACACCAGAAAGATTGGATGTGGAAACTCCTCATTAAGTGAACTACATTTTACTCAGACATTTTTAAGGAACTGACATATACCATTCCATTTAAGGCTGAAACACTCTTGTGTGAGAAGGAGCAGAGGATTGTTATCCCAAGGTTATGGAATCTGTGATCATTGAATTTTGGTTCAGATCTCTTGTTTTGAGGGTGCTTAATGAATGGTGACTGGTATATTTATTATTTGCTTCCATAAATTTATTATTTTAATGCCTTCATTGTTTTCTTATGACTTGTATTGTTGTGGAACTCATTGTTCTGCCTTTGTGAATGTTTTGAAAATCTTGCCCTATCACCAGCCCCCATTGTTTGTATAAAAAGTGTCTAGTAACTTATGCATTGAATCTGTAAAAGACGATTCATATATTTCAATCTGTAAAGCTGGTCTATACATGTGTAATTTCCTTTACTCAAAAATATTTAAATTTCTATTGACACAAAATTTACATATTAGTCAATTGAAATATTCAATATTCAATATTTAATCCTATCAAAGAGACTCCTACAATCAGAGAATCCTACAATCCTGGTTTTATTTTTTGTTGTTTGCTTCTATTTGTGTTTTTCATGATTTTCTGCAAATGAAATCCAGGATAGATAACCACAAGTAAATTGTGTGCCAGTAAAAGTGTTGAAAAAGAAATATTTAAATGTCTGTATCACTAGCTAAATTAATGATATTATAAATAGAATCACCTTATGCCCCAGGAGGACTAGTTATAATATTCTCTATTATAAAATGATAATGATGTCTCCGATGTGAACTGTGTATGTGCATATATAGATAGACATGATATAAATCTATATATTGATGATCTAGATCTAGATCTTTGATAGCGATATGAATGGATGTGTAACATGCCCTTTATTTTAGTCCTAATCTAAAAACGCTAAGTGCTTATGACATAGACCTACTTCATATTCACTCTCATAAAGAGATCACTGAAGATATTGGTACTAGATCAAAGTCTGGTGGATAAAACAGATATGATGCCCAACTATCTGAAAGAAGACCACCTGGGGTCTTTAAAGTTTATCTTCAAACAAGCAGTAATCTAAGTAAGGTTTCAGCTAAAACCACATCAAAAAGAAGGACACAAATCTGTGCGATTCCAGTTTTGTAGACGATAAAATAAATCCAAAAAAAGGAATGATATCAGAACTTAACTTGTGAACATAACTGGTTTGCAGAAGACTGTGGTTGACTCTCAAAGCCCAAAATTCATTTACAAATTCACCCCAAGGATTGAGTCACCAGTTACTCCCTCCAGGAATATGAATACTCTTGCTACTAGACTGAGAGTATTGTAAAGTTGATAACCACAGGTATAGTTATGCTAAAATATAACATTTTAACCCCCAATAAAATGATTAAAATATACATTATAAAACATCTTATCATTTGCTTTCTTTTTTGACCAATTTTAAATTTGTTTTAGTTTTTAATATTTTCTGCTTTCTTTTTGACAACTGTTTGTTGTTTTGCCATCTTGACTGGTTTTATTTTTTGTTATTTGCATCTATTGGTGTTTTGCATGATTTTCTGTATATGAAATCCAGGATAGATAACTCTATCGAGACAGTAACTGGATCGATAATTCCCTAGTTGCATGGCACAGAAAGTTTGGGCAAATGGAGAGCTAACAGTAATGAATCCAAGAGAAAATTTTTGTAAAATTGATTGTGATAATGATTGCAATACTCTTCTTAAAATGATTGAGGGATTGAACTGTATGATATGTGAACTAACTCATGGTTCCAACCCCACCCCCATAAGTTTTCTGTACAGAATACTTAGCAATATTGATTCCCAAATATCTTCCTTCAGATGATGAATTGTAATGATAGAATATTACATGGTAAATATAGTTAAAGTTGGATATAATATTTCTTAGATCATATGGCTACTGATAGAAAAATTATTCTATAAAATACTTCAGCAATGTTACAAGATTATTAGCAATTGAATGATATAGTTTTTTTATGTCTTTTTCTTTTCATTGATTACTATTACATTCATAAACTGCTATTAATATGAAAGGGAGCTTCAGAAAGTTTGTGGGAAAATTCTGTTATATTTTAATTCCATTTTCCATGAATTTTTTGAAGATTCACATATGTGTGTAGGCTCATAAATACTAATTACCACAATGTTGTAGCTAGAACATTGGAACATTTAATGAAATCAGTAACTATAGAAATCCTAGCAGAATTAAAAGCAACAATGTGTGCCTAAGGTATGTGGGAAGGCAACCACATGATTTGAAACTTTACTGTAATTGAGTACCAATGACTGTTCTGATCAGGGTGCACAAGAAGTTTCAAACAACAAATTAGCATATAGTTTTAGCTTAGTGGGTTTACTAATAAATGTAACCTAGGTTTATTTTTAAGGCTTTTTTATTATAAGTAAATACATAAGAATTTTTAAAACATCATAAATTTCTACTGAAACATTGCAGAAAATTTTATAGGCAAACATTTTTGGTGTTGCACTAGGAACCTTTTACACTTGTTACAACCATATAGTAAATTGATTCTATATTTCCATTATACACATGAGATCCTGAAGGTTAGAAAAGTTATCTTTAGCATTATAAAACTTATCTAATAAGCCATTGCATACTGCTCTCTCTCTCTCTCTAGAAGATAGGCTAGGTTTTGACAAAGCTTTAAGAAAATTATTCAATGAGACTCTGAGAATGTTGCTTTTCTTTCATATGTGTAGACAATAAACCAGTGCTTTTTGTTAAATATATGTGTGATTCAAATGATATAAACAACAGCCTCAAAACTGGGGATGTGTATGTATCACCTAGGGATTTTGTTGGTTCTGCTATTGTTGATCTGGGATGAAAATACAAATTTTCATCAGGGGACAAAACTGAAATGAACCAGCTTAAAAGTCTAGTTATAAGACTTAAAATTCCATCAAGAGAAAAGCAACTTAGACTGCTTGTACTTAACATTGATGATAATAACTGTGCGCAATTGCATCTTAAAGCTGCACTCATTTAGACCCATTCAATTTCAACATAATTTCTATATTACACATGAAATTTTTATCCATTTGTCTGAAGATTGCATCTAGCAAAAAAAGGCAGATGTTTTTCCCCAAATTTGGAATGCATATTTGGGGTGGTTTGGTATAAAATAATTCATATTGAGACATATGCGAGAAATACCAAAGGTTTAGATCATTACACTGTATCGTGTCATCAAATTATGACTGGAGGCTGTAACACTGACTACACAAATAGTTATATCATATTTATTAAAATGTCACAAATAGGGCTGAGCCCCGGTGGCGTAAGTGGTTGAGTGCAGGACTGCGGCCCCCACGCTTGGTGGTTCAAATCCAGTGGCGGCTCTCAGGAGCGGCACTGGGTGGTGCCCACAAGCACCAGAGGCAATGTTGCCCATAAAAAAAATTGCCATGTAAAATGTCACAAATAACAGTTAGCTGAGATGTGCAAATCAACCAGTAACAGATTGTTTTGAATAGTAATGATGGAGATCCAATTTGAGAAGTTAGAACGGGCTCTTATTTGAGCACTGGAAGGTATTTATAGAACAGAGGTTTATTTGACAACAGTTACCAGTTATAATTAATTATACGGGTAGGGAATAATTGAGATACAAAATGGTGGATAATTCTATCTATCTGTCATCTATTGTCTATCTATCTATCATCTAACTTTGGGTAGAATAGAAAAACCAATTCACAAACATGCATATGGGATAGATTTATATTCATAAACAAACTCATAAACTTGCATAAGAGACAGGTTTATATACAAGAGCAATTGAAAATTGATAAAAAACATCCCCGCGCAGTCTAGTCCAAGGCCATAAGTCTGACGCCAGTCTATAAAGTCCTCTTCACACTCGCAAAACATGCAATGATGCCAAATGCAGAACAAGCACAGGCAAGTGGGTAGAAAGTCTTTGGACCCAGTAGCATTGTAAGCATCTCAGCGCATATAGGCATCTCTACATGACTTTCTGGCTTCAGAGATCTGGTTCCATCAGGATAGGTCCATGTGCCTTCTCCTCCGAGATATCTCACAGGGACTCAGCTTTGTGTCCTGTCATTAGAGCATTAGAGGGTCTCCAAGAGAGTGAGCTGAGAGAGTGTCTCCACCTCCTCTGTTTTCCCCTCATTCCCCAACCTACTCTCATAATCCCTAGCTAGAATATACATTATTATTTTCATATTTCACACAGACATGTGTTTCCCTTCCCACATATTTTCTGTTGTTCTTTCCCCTGGAGAAATGTATATGGCTATGTGTCAATCATTAAAATCAATCCCCCTTTTCTCCTTACCCTCCCTGCCCCCTACCCTTCTGCTATCACTATCTCCATGCCTGTTTCTGGATTCCATGCACAACGAGCCCCATCTCTTATCTATACCTGTGTACATGTTCCTATCTTATCTGAATTGAAAAGCAGCACTGGGGTCATGATAGTTGGGGGTGAGGGAGCCTTAAGGGACCAGAGAAATATTGTGTGTTTCACTGATGCTTTACTGAACCCTGGTTGACTCCTAGTTTCCCTGTGGCCCTGCTATGAGGGGATTGTTCTGTTGTCCACAGATGGGCATTGGGTCTCTGCTCAAACTCCCCTAATTCTCAAGAATATGTTTTTGTTTGTTTGCTCTGTACCTTCTGGTGCCTATGAACCAGTCCCAATGATTCCTCATGATCACACCTATGGTGTACTTCTTCCATGTGGACTTGTTTCTTCTCGACTGAATGGCCACCATGTTTAACTTTAAGTCTTTAAGATCCCAGACACTATATCTTTTATAGCCAGGCACCATTGCCTTCTTCACCACATTTGCTTATGAACCCTTTTTGTCTTCAAAAATTGTAAGTGGAGGGTGAGAATCTCAGACTACCAATTTGTGAGAACAAGGTGTCCTTGCTTTGAGGAAGAGTTTGAGCAGAGCTCCCAAGTCCAATCTCTAACTATCTCAGTGCATTGTCTTGTAAATATATGTACATCCAACAATACCTCTATTTTTGTGGATTAATATATTTACATTAATGTCCTCACCTATGCTTATCCCTCTATCCATTGCTTTGCTTCCGAGATACTTCCTCTGTTACCTTTTACCTTCCTCATATTCCACCATAACTGTCCCTCTATTTCTTGGTAGTTCCTTGTAGTTTGCTATTGCTCTGACACTCTCCACCTGCCCACTCCCTCAATCCCTATCTCCTCCTTGTTGTTGATTCTAATTCCCTAGTTGTTCCCCTGTCTATGGTGCTGCCTGCACCTTTCCCAAGATCTCCCCAGAACTTTGGGAGCCTGCTTCTTTCTTCTCAGGCTTGCTTCCCATGCCTGTCTTATATAAGTAGGCAAACTGACTATGACATAGAATCTGGTGGTCATATGCTTATGTTAATTTCATGATTGAGATGTGGGGCTGGGGTCTAGCCTGTTAATCTGGAGATAGTCATTGAGTAGCCAATGAGGCCTCTGTGTGGGCATGGCTTTTTCCTGATATGTCTAGAAAATCTCGTGATATTTCCCCCGTGGAGATGAGAAACTATCTCCCCGGTTGTTGGAGTTAGTCTCAGAGAAGATTAATCATGACAAGACAAGATGGCAGCGTCCAAGAAGCTGAAGGAGCCAGGGGAGAGGCCACACGACTTTGCCCTGATGGAGCCAGACCTCTGAGGCTAGAGAGGCCATGTGGGGACGCCTGTCAGTGATGATTTGCTCCTGTCACCACTGGATGCTGTTGATGGCCCCTGAGCCCTCAAAGTGAGGAGCCATGGGGGGACCCCTGTTAGCGCTGGGATTCTGCACCCACTGGCCTGTGACTTCATGAGTCAGAAGGAGATGTTATGGACTGGTGTCGGGCATATGGGCTAATATTGGACTTGTGACTTTGTACTGGACTAGGTTGGGATGCTTTCTTGATGTTGCATTCCTCTTGTATATAGCCTTTTCCTTATATCCATATGCGAGTCTATATATTTGTTCCTCTAGTCTACCTGGACTAACACATAGACCAAATAAAAAGAAAGCAAGTGATTGCAAATAGAGGAGAAGAAAAAATGATGAAGGAATATACATAATTCCATGTCTGTTCGCTAACCTTGAGTAGCCCCTCACTGGATGTGAAGGAACTCCAGGAGCTGCCCCTCCCAGCCTGAAGTCCATTTGGGTATCACTTCAGGGTCTGTAGCTTTTCTTCGCTTCCGTTGCTGGTCAGTTATGTTATCTTCTTGGTGTGCCTTGCTGTCAGGGTTGAGATCACACTACCTCCCTGCCTTGTGACCCCAGAATTATCGTCCAGTTAAGGGACAATATAACATGAACTGTTGTTGGCCCCACAGTCCCTTCTGTGTCTCATCAGCTGTCTATTGGGAGGATCAGTCATCTTCCAGGACTGATGTGTCAGCATGGGGTCCAGTCCTGCTGCTGTCCCTTTCTCTTCTACCTTCCTGGTCTAGTTCCGTGTGGGTATGGCATGCTGTCCCCTCTCCCCACCTGTAGGTTTAGGGTTGTTCTCTGTCACATCTCTATTTCCATTTCTTTATACTACACCCATCACTAATTACTTTGTATCAAATGTATAAGATATGCTGCCAATTGGGAGAAAATATGGAAATACTGCAAGTTGCAAAAATTATTTCATTATTAACTATATGAAATGAAATTATTTACATACAAACACATGATTCTGTAGAACAAGTGAAGGTAAACAGACAAACAGCATATGCGATCTTAAGAACAATTAATGCTCTAACCTGCTGAATTTTAGACACTGTTATTCCATCACAAGCAATCAAAGATAAATTTTAAATGATTTCATTGGCATTCAAAAAATTAATAAACTAATTCCAAAAATATAAGACTTAGAAAAGAAAGTTTTTTTGTGTGTGAAAGATAATGTTACTTACCTTGTGGGGGTCATATATTTGTCATGCTGATTTCATGACTGGGATGTAGGGTGGAGTCTAGCCTGTTAATCTGGAGATGGCCATTGAGTAGCCAATGAGGCCTCTGTGTGGGCATGGCTTTCTCCTGAGACTTCTGGGAAATCTCATGATATTTCCCTCATGAAGATGAGAAGCTATCTCCCCAGATGTTGGGAGTTAGTCTCCAAGGCAATGAATTATGAACAAGACAAGATGGCAGCATCTGAGGAGCTGGAGGAGCTGGAGAAACCACATGGAAATCCCTGCCAGTGCTAGGTTGCTTCTACCACCACTGGATGCTGTTGATGGACCCTGAGCTCTGGAAGTGAGGAGACACAGGGAGACACCAGCCAGCACCGGGATTCTGCACCTACTGACCTGTGACTTCATGAGTTGGAAGGAGACTTTGTAGGCTAATATAGAGCATATGGGTTAATATTGCACTTATGATTTTGAACTGGACTGGGCTGTGATGCTTTCTCAATGTCCCATTCCTCTTGTATATAAACCTTACCCTTATATCCATATGTGTGTCTATGAATTTGCTTCTCTAGTCTACCCGGACTAGTTTACCTTTTGAAAAACACGTAATTACTATGCAATATTTAACTGGTATAATTATACTGGTTTATGCATTTACATATTTTCATCTGGAGAAATAAGTGAAAAGTTTCTAGTTATGAATATTCAGCTTGTTCTATGCTGTCATATTGAATGACATGCCATTTTTAAGAACTGGACATTCATGTACTAGATTTCTTCTTTTTTTTTTTTGTGGCATCACTGCCCTGGTGGGAGTTGGAAGCCCAGCCTTATTCCTAGAGAGCTGCTGCTGGATTTGAACCATCAACCCTGTGGGCCGCAGTCCCACACACAACCACTACACCACCAGGGATCAGCCTTCATTTACTATATTTCTAAGTGATACTGAGTGAGGGATAATTAAAAGGAATCAATAAAAAAAATCCAAGTCCATGGAGGAAAGACATTAAACAAAGGAATGATACCTAGATTATTTAATTGGCTTTATTTTCACTTTCTTAAAATTATATATGGATTAAAATACACAAGTAAAGAGATTGCAAAATTTATATATTTTACACAGTTAATAACAGAGTCACTGGAAATCCTGTAGCAATAATAGAAGAGTAAAAGAAAATACTCAATAAAATAATTAGGTAAAAACTATAATAAAATATAACTGTGATTCATAACACAAAAAGTGTTCTACTTCACATGTCACAGTAAAAAAGTAAAAAGTAAAAATAATTAAGAACATTTATATGAAATTCAGTTCAAATTCATGGTTCCATGTAAGTGTTAGAGAAATTTCAGACTAGTTGAAAGTGCTTTTGATCTTGTCATCATATATATTTATGCATATACATACACAAAAATATATAATGACAAAAATTAGGCATGTTTTACTCTAAAAATTTTAGAACATCTCATGAAACCCTCTAGTACTTGAATAATGGACTCAGTTTCCAAATAGAGAAGTAACAAATATAGAAAGGTTACTTTTTTGGTACTTGAAGAAACAGTAAAAATATAACCTTTACATATAATTAAAACTCATAATAAGCAAGAGTATATCATGAGTGTCTCAACAGTTTCTCCCTACAGAGTTCATTAGTCAACATCAGCCATGCAGTTGCATTTCTCAGGCATATTAGCTGAGATGAAGCAAATAATAAAAATTAAATTACATTTGAATAATTAATTCCATTCAACAACATCCTTTTGACAATGGGGGTGGGTGTGGAAATTACTATCTGTATTGAAAAGTGAGAATAGTTGAGTTTGAGAAGTGATATCCAATGATCACATACTGTTTTATGGCAGAACTGAGACTAATATCTATGTCTCTTCCTTCCTCTTCTGTGGATTCAACTACATTGCAGAAGTTTACTTTGAAAATATGTAATAATTGAGTTTTATCTACTTGAATTCCTTTTTATATCAAAGCCTGTTTCAGTAAGTGATGCTCAGAAGCCATTTCACTGATTCTATAGCTGAACTGCCCAATAATTGGTTGACCTGTAGCAAAATCACGGAATTTAAACAAAGAATAAAATCTGTGGGGAGAATAGGTGGCATATAAAATTATAGCTTAAGTGATTTATAAGATAGTTATTTTCTTTGTTCTCCAATCTAAAAATACTCTTGCCAATGTGTGCATACTGATGAACATAATAGTTTTTTTTTAATTCTCTTCAAATATGATATTTATTACCCTTTTGATTTTTTTGCTGTTCTAAATAGACCTGAGATTTTCCACCATTGTTTGGTCACTGGAAAAAAAATTTAATCAGCCTTCAAAATGTTGTTCACATTCCATAATGACAGGAACAGATATGTCAGAGTTGATAAAATCTTAGAATGGATTTCAATTTAGGAAGTTCAACAGTGCAAGTAAATGAAAGACAAAATGAGCAATACAGACAAGTGGAGCAGCTTTTTCATGCTAATGCTTTCCTCTGTCCAGTGCTTGAGCTTAATTGTAGCTCTCTATGATTTGCTAGGTGATTTTGATACAGAGGTGTATGTTTTACTATAAAATTTGCTTTTGATGAATTAAACTAACAAACCACATATATGATTTTCTATACAAAATTAACGTGTTACATTTGTGAATCAATCATACCACCCTCATAACCTAGCATTTTAACTTTTTATATAAATGAATAATTTCAGTAGTGTTGCACTCACAAAAAAATATTAAAGGAAAATTGCTAAGGTGTTTCCTAGAAAATAGGAGTTATCAGATGAATATCAATCCATCTCATTTTAAATTTGCAACCAAGCAGTAAAACGTTTAATATTTCACTGCTGAAATTCATTAATGCACTCCCATCTTCTGCCATCGAATGCAATCTGAATCACGGCAATCAGGGACAGGATTTAGGAGAGTTTATGGGAGCAGACAGCCTTCTCTCGCATCTGTGGAGTAACTGGTGGATTTGGACTACCATCCTTGTGAACAGAAGTACATTTAAATGACAGTTCCTCCAGGGGTACTAGACAAAATATGAGGAACAAAACAAAGTAAACAAGTAAGAAACTGGGTGGGTTGGGTGACATAACATGTACTAGGGGGCTCTCTGTAAAACCATTTGCAAGCAAAACTTCAGAAAATGCAGAGATGACTACAAACTGAATTCTAAGCATTCTCAGGAGTTCAGAAACTGCAACCAATCATAGTCCTCCATTTCAGAGGAAAGAACCTCCCAAAGAATCTTATGTGGCGGCGTTCTTGGCAGGACCTGTGCATCAGGGCAAGAGGAGTAGAAAGGTTAGGATGCTACTGCACCTCTGAGAGCAGTCTTGAAATCGCTGGGTATCTGCACCCTTAGGTGGCTGGAATGCACCCTTGCAATAAGACCCCAGGCCAGCTCATGTGATAGCCTTCCGCCATAATAACAGCTAAGACCCTCTGATTGGACAGTAAAATCCTGTAATGTGAATGGACGGATGGCTCAGCCAGCTGCACCTCATTTACATAATTCAGCAGAAATACCTCATTCAGCAGAAGTAGCCTCATTTACATGACCATCTAAGGAAATGTTTGGAAACTCAGAAGTATGATCTGATTGGTCAATGAAAGCTATTTAAGCCTTGCGAGAGCTACAATAAAGTTAAATTTGCATCATTGATCCTGGTCTCCAACACAGGCTCCATCTCCCTCACGTTCCCACAGATATAAATTCTGTGTTGCTGTAATATACTTGGGAGGTTGTGTCAGAACTCAGATGGGAAAATTCACAGGTTCCTTACATCCTAGGATTGAGAAAGTCTCAGTGCACTGATCACATTCTAGGCAGATTAAAGACATAGAAATAAGCTGTAGGCTAACTCTGAGCCCCTCCCTGGTACTGATCTGGATTGTGCAACCCTTCTCTATTATACAGGGGAATAAACCAGCCCTGGGGGAGTGCAAGGATAGGCGAATCTGCATTAGAGAAAAATTATCTTAGGAGAGTTTGGATTTGACTTCTTTTCAGACCCAGGGTTGAGGGACACAGTCTTCCCCTAGGCTGATGCTCAGAGGGGTTTAATTTAAAGAGACTCTATGCCCAGTTCTGATAGACAGAGTCAGTGAATATGGCAGAGAACCTGTGCCTTAACTATTCCTTTCTCTTTGTGTTGATCATTGGCTTGCACTCCCTGAAGACTCAGAACTCCCTGAGTTCAAGACTAGGAACTTGATCAAGTGGTATTTAACTGTTTCTAGCTGTCAGTCCCTTCTTGGGCTAGGCTAATGCCATGTAACCTAGCCACCTTCCACTCTTTAAATTCACAGCAGGTGCATGGAGATTGCTGTTCAGTCCAAATATAAAATAATGCTAGATAGTAGACAAATGTAAAAAAAATAGCATAATGCCTCAGAAGCATCAGCCAATCTTTGTGAACATGCAAAAATAAGAAAAATAAATGACATAATTATGTGGAGTACACAGAAATATAGAGAGCAAGTCTTACTTAGAACAGGAGAATGCTTTCTATCTAAATTATGAGGGAATTTCTTCAGTTGTTTTAAACAAATGGAAGGGGGGAAATGACAAATGATGAAAGAAAAAAAATCCTGAGAAGATATGATAGAAGAACTATAATAGTAATCTGACAAAATAAATGTAAATCTAGGAATAATTCAATAACTCAAATAGAAGTTCAAAAGGTAAATACTAACACATTAGAAATGGATAACATTCATGTAAGCCAATGATCAATACAACTGACATTGGAGAGAAGAGACTATTCAGACTATTCAGAACAATGCCTACTAATCTGACTGAGCTGTATTCACTGACAATGAACAAAACAGAAGAATTGAAACAATGGAATACGAATCAGAGATCTCAAAGAAAATTCTCTCAAGACTAAAATGCAAGGATAAGTTATATAAAAGATAATAAAGAAGAATAAACCTAAGTAGCCACAGAAAAATAATTAAAGATATATTGAAAGACAATTTATTTCACATTATAACTGATGAACAACAAAACCAACAACACTATCAAAAATAGACATCAAAGTGAAAATATCTTAAGAGAGAATGAAGGCCATTAGATAATGAAGGCCATTTTCACAGTGATGAAAGTCATTATAAGACATGTTCATAATGAAAGACCCTCAAAATATATGAATGAAGCATTGAGGAAACAAACTACCAACATATAATAATGCTAACACCCAATTTGTAGGAGCACATAGAGGAGAGTGGGAGCTGCAATCCCATCTGTAGGGTGTCTAGTCAGACTGAGCTCACTGGTAGATCTGCTCTAGCAACATGCAAGAGTCTTGAGGAGTCTTACTATCAGACAGGGACTATTGAATCTTGTTTCTGCTGAATTGAACTCAATTCTTGGCTAGCTGTAGACACAATCTGAATTTGTACTGGTGCAAGTATCTCTAAATTGTTCACTGACAGAAATTGCTTCCTGGCTTTTTGAATGTTGATGAGGCTCTTTTCTTACACATTATTTGTATCCTATTATATTTTTATCCTTGCCGCCATGGAGCGATTTGTTTTTCTGTTGGTTACCGCAGGTGTGAAGCGCAGGAGACGTGGGTAAATAGTGATGCTGACTGGTACAAAGGGCTGTAGGGAATGTGGGGCAGAGGCACAGGTGATAAGGGAGGGAAAAGGGGTCTTGGGTGTAAATAATGACGGGACAATTAATTTTAAAGGCCATTTAACCAGGGTGGGGGGGGTGGGGAGTGTTCTAAGATTGATGTGATGGTGATTGTATAATTCTCCTTGATATGATGTGATGTGATTGCATAATTTCCCTTGATATGATTAAATGATTGAACTATTCAATGGTATGATATGTAAACACTGTGTCATTAAAACTGTTGGGAGTGGGCTGAGCCCTGGTGGCGTAGTGATTGTGCGCGGGACTGTGGCTCACTGGGACGGAGGTTCAATTCCAGCAGTGGGGCTGGGCCTCCTGCTCCCACCACCGGAGAGCAGTGATGCCCCCCCCCAAAAAAAAAAACTGTTGGGGGTAAAAGAAGATTATGCTTAAAATAAAAGCAAGAAATAATTGCAATAAAACCTTAACATACGACAATCAGAAAAAGACTAGCAAAACAAACTCTGACATTAGGAGAAAATAAATAATAAAGATTAGAGTAGAAATAAAAGACTCATAAAAATTAAAATCGAGGAAATAAAATAAAAAGGACAGGAAGTTGGCGTTAGAAATAGGCCAATTACTCGAAACACATTGTTGTTAGGTGCCAATCAGGGACTGGTCTCTCCTAATGACTTAACCAAAGTAAAGAAACATATTACCTTCTCAAATTAAAATAAATTGAGGTAGAAAATCATCTTCTGCTGTTTGTTTTACCTTATATTAACAATGTCAAAGAATGTTTTGCTTTATGAGATTGACTGACTTTTCTGCACATAATGATTGCGGGTGGGGATGGAGAGAGGAGAGGGTCTGGGAGTGAAGGTGGGAGTTATGGGAAAGTTAAAAAAGAGAAAAGAAGATGAAAGAACTCGGGGGGGGGGGTTACTGGGACAAAATCACTGTTACTATGTAATGGGCTGTGAAATTACATACAGTATATCCTTCTTTGTATGTTTCATGCTCCAAGATTAGAGGGAAGTAATAATAATTTTTAAACAGCATATTTATAATTATTTTAAAAAGAGAAATGGATTAAAATCTTAAAAAAAAAACCTTCAGTATCCTTGCCCATCGAATAAAAACACAGGCCAGAGTGATTATATAAGGAATAAAAATAAATTTGAAACTGATTTCAATTGTCTGTATGTGTGCTGGACACACAAGTTAGTTTTCAAACAAGTAAATATGGAAACCAAGCATATGAGAAGTTAAGTGACCTGCCAAGTATACTTAGCTAATAAGAATCAGAACTATGAAGTTCCAAAAGTCACCAAGCATGCTGATGTAAAAGTGAAAATATAATAGAAGAGTTCCTTAATAAGACCCTAATTTTGTGTATCGTTAACATCCCTAGACAATCTTTTCCACCATACAACTGGTGGTTAACATAACTTAAACTTAAAGAGAAAGCCTGATACATATGGAACTGCTCATATCTATAAGCATTCATGAGTAGGACTGCATTTTAACACTAAAAGCATATAAGTTCAGATGGACAAAGGAAAGTAAGAGAGAGACATTCATAGAAAAGGAGAAAAAGGAAGGCTGGTTCTCATGTTTGTTCTGTTATTATTTGCTGTACACAGTCAATTCCTATTCTCCCAAGTAAGAATAGGTTGATACTGTATAATTTTAGTAACTGGCTATGGCCAGTGGTGGGATTCAAATAATTTAACAACTGGTTCACTGACCTAATGATGGTTTTAAATATTTTTAAATGATATACTGGAAATTAGTTTATTATTTCATACAGTTAATAATTAAGAACAAAAAAAGAGGTACACCCAACTAGAATATATTATATTATAAGAAATAATTTTAAAATATTAATGATGCAATTCAAAGAAAGACTCCATTGGGATGGGGCCTTCGTGGTTCACATAGTTGTTACACATTGATCAATGGTTTGAAATCACTAGCCACTCCTCAGGAGAATAGACAATGCTTTCTACTCTTAAGAGGACAAAAGGTCAGCCGTTGGAAGCTACAAGCCACTTTGCAGGAGAAGGAGCAGACCTTTCCCTCTCATGAACATTTGCACTGAGTCTTGGAAACCAAATGGGGCAGTTGTTCTCTGTCCTATAGGGTAGGTAGCCTATGAATTGGAATCACCTTGAAGGTAGTAGTTTGATGTTGAGTAGGATTCTGCATCTTACATGTCAACTACCTGCCATATTGTCCTATCGTCCCAGGAGCCATAGCAGACCGGCAACTTCTGATTCAGCTGACTCAGCATTCATCAGTTTGTGATCTTACTGTTTCATCTTTTGGCTCACCAGTCCCCAAAGCTAAATGAATCAGAAAACCTTCCAGCTACATGAGCCATTTCCTGGCTTAAATCTCTTTATATATACATAAATGTATAAATGTCACCTGTTTGTATCTCTTGAAAACACACCCTAACATAATCTTTAAAAATTCTATAATATTGTGTCAGTCTGAGTAGACTAGAGGAACAAATTTCATAGACAAGCATATAGATATAAGGAAAACGTTTATATACAAGAGAAACAGGACATTGAGCCCAGTCCAGTTCAAAGTCATAAGTCTGATATTAACACATGTGCGCGAAATCAGTCTATAAAGTCTCTTTCCGACTCACTAAGTCACAGGTCAGTGGGCGCAGAATCCCGGCGCTGTCAGGGGTCTCCACATGACTCCTCACTTCCAGGGCTCAGGGTTCATCAACAGCAGAAGCAACTCATCGTTGGCAGAGCTCTCCATGTGGCCGTCCCAGCTTCAGAGGTCTGGCTCCATCAGGGCAAGCCATGTGGTCTCTCCGCTGGCTCCTCCAGCTTCTTGGATGCCGCCATCTTGTCTCCTCCATGATTCATCGTCTCTCTGACTAACTCCCAACAGCTGGGAAAGAGAGCTTCTCATGTTCAGAAGGGAAATATCGCGAGATTTCCCAGAAGTTTCAGGAGAAAGCCATGCCCACAAAGAGGCCCCATTAGCTACTCAATGGTTATCTCCAAATTAACAGACTAGACTCCACCCCTTCATTTCAATCATAAAATTAACATAAGCACATGACTGCCACAAATATGATCTGTGCCATAATTTCTCTTACCTAGGAATAGGGTCACCCATAATGAATAAGGCTTAATGGCGATTCCAGAATGGGCTGAAAATAAAAAATAGGCACTCCTATTCTATAGGATTAGCAAGTGAAAAACCATATGAATAGCCATTGAACATTGTCTTTTATAATGGCAAAAGATGACCCCCTCACATCATAACACCCTAAAACAAGGCTGGGAAAGAAATACCTTCTCAAAGTAGCATTGATCTTAATAATATGAATATAATACAGCCTTGGGGACTATCATTTGCTCATAAAGTATGTCTCAAAATAAGAACCAGCAGCTGCAAAGTTTATTAATAATCAGAGCATGAATGCATGAACTTTGAATATAAAAAACTGGAAGTAATCAAGAAATGAAATGAAACACATAAAAATCAATATCCCAGGCATGATTGAGATAAATTGGAGTGCTATTGACTATTTTGAATTGAGCAATCATATGGCTAACTATGACAGAAAATGACAAACTCAAAAGTAATGGTGTCACATCCATCATCAAAAAGAACATTTCAAGATCTATCTTAAAGTAAAAAGCTATAGGGAATAGGATAATATCTATACACTAAAAGAGAACAACAGTCAATACAATTACTTTTCAGATTTATGCACTAAAGCAAATAATAAAGTTGAAAAAGTTTTATCTATTCTTTTCATCTGAAATTGATGAAATGTGCAAGCAAAATGCATTGAAGGATTTTTAGCAATTTGAATGTGAAAGTTGGAAACTAAGAAGGATAAGTAGTTGGCCTTGGTGATAACAAAAAAAATTCAAACAAGCAATGAAATGCATCCTGGGATTTTTTTATGTCGATAACTTATCAAGAACATAAATGCCAATTCTACCCATAAACTGTGTTATATGAAATATATCTATGAAAGAAACTAAGCCCTTGTGGTGTTTGTGTTGGACTTGACTCAATGATTGTGAATTTGAATTTCTGTTAGAGCATAAAGATGGAGTTTTCTTTTCCTGTAAAGAGTCAGTCACTGAAACCCACATAGGACTGTTCTCTGTCCCATAGGGTTGCTTTTAATTAGAGTTGACTTGATGGTAGTGAGTTATTTGAAGAAAGAATAGGAAAGCTCACCATTAATCAGCCAAAATAAAGGAAGGCATGACCCAACTATAGACTGAAACATCAATTTCTCATATGCAAACTCATGCTTGAAAGTGAAAAAAAAAAAAAGACAGTTCATGAAAGCCAAAACACAACCTTGGGAATATCACACCTGAATTTCATGGAGATCTTAAAAACAGATTCAATTTTGACACATTGAACACTAATAAGCAAATACATCTGATGAGTTGTGGAAAGACATTAGAATATCATACATGAATAAAGGAAAAGGTCATTGGAAGACATAAAGGAACACCAAAGTGGTTATCACAAGAAACTATAACCTGTTTGTGAATATAGAATAAAGACACACTTTTTTTCCATCAGTGTTCTATATGTTATATCAAGGTATGTACTATTATGGCAAACCTGTGATAGACCTTCTGTTTTATACTGTTTCTGTTTGCATATGTTAGGATGTATCTTGGGGGTGTTATGTCACTAGGGGTCATGCTCAAGAAATTGTGTTACATGTCTTTTCTGGGTTTGGGTAAATGAAACACAGAATCGATGAACCTATAGGGACAGCAAATTGATAAGGGTTTCAGGGGCAGAGATGGGGGGGAGGGCAGGTATACGCTGAGGGTAAAAGGGAGACAATATCAAGGAGTCCAGAAAGAAAAAGTGTGTTTGGAAATTGAGTTAGAAGCAATTGTACAATTCTGCCTGATGTGATTAACCTATGGAATAGTATAATGTATGTATTGATTTCTAATTAGCAATATACTTTTGAAAGACAGATCCAGGAATTGGTTTGAGACTCAACACTAAATGCTAGCTCTAACTTAAGGACAATTAGCTCTTACGTCATGGGTCCTGCTGGATACTTGCCTGTGGGAAGAAAACACAGAGGATATGGGTTCTAAAGAAAAATGTGGTGAAGAAATTAGATGGTGCCTGACTGTCATATAAAATATCATCTGGGGTCTTAAAGGCTTGTCTCCAAACAAGCAGTCATCTAAATAGGATGTCAACTAAGTCCACACGGAAAGCAAACCATCAGTCAATGGATTGTAAAGCACATAATTTGAAGTCAGAGGAGGGATTTGTATCAGAGTCTAAATTGTGAGAATCGGTTTGTGAGCAGGCTTTGAATGACAGTGGGAGTCCAAGATTCTTTTCTGGGAACTACAAAGAAAATAAGCCTCCAATGAAGTCCCTCTATCCACAATGGGAGGGAAGTGGTTACTAACAGAGTGCATTGCACAGATGAGTATAGAAAATCAAAGGCATACATCTGATTTTAAGAGCTAAAACTTTGTCAGTTGATCCCCCCTCTGGACCTGCTCTCATTTTCAACAGTTCCTCTATTTTTGTTTTGTTTTCATTTGTTCATATTAGGTTCCGTCTCAGATGTGTTATGTCACTGGAAATTACTTCTTGAAGTTGTGTTATATGTTTTTTCTGTTTTTCCATATATGAAACCCAGGGTTGATGAGTCTGTAGGGACAGCAAGAAGAAAAAGGGTATTGGGGGGACACTTGAGTTGTGGTAAGCACAGGGGTAGGAGTGGGGTAAAAGGGAGCCGATGCCAAGAAGTCCAGGAAGAAAAGGAATGTTTGGAAAGTGATTGTGGTCGCAATTGTACAATTCTGCTTGATGTGACTAAACTATGGAATGATATGATATATGAATTAACTCCCAATTAATAATAGAATTTAAAATATAGCTGATATGAATGGAAGAAAGGATGAAGTAAAAAAGCTGAGCAGAAAATTTCCAAAGGCAGCTCAAGAAGACAAGATAAAATATATTAAAATGTGAAAACTCTGAGTTAGAAAACAAAAAAGGACAAGCTCAGCATTTTTTAAACCGAAAGCAAAGAAACAATGGAAGCCTTGGTCTGGGAAGCATCAAAATAACATGGAGGAAAACATGTCACCATACCAAAAAGAGCTAGTCAACATTTAAGCATTTCAAAAGGTTGCATATCACCAAGGACCAATGATAACAAAGAGGAAAATCCAAGCTGCATTTCCAGCTTTAGGATGAAAAAAAAGAGAGAGAGGAGATAGAGTATCAGTTGAAATGTTTCAACAAACGAATGCAGTGCTAGAATTATAGTCAGATACAAACAATATGAAGGATAGATAGATACTGTGTTAGACTGAGTTATCCAGAAAAGTAAAACCAGTGACACTTGTATTCTTTTTTTTTCTTCCCTTCTCCCCCCACCCATTTTCCCTTCCCTGACCCTTGTATTCAAAGATATATATATATATATATATATATATATATATATATATATATATATATCAAGAAACGGCTTGCACAGTTGTATAAATAAGTAAATATATTCTGGTTCAAGTTAGGCTTTTCCTGGCCTGTGGAAGTGGATTAAGCGGAAACAAGATGAAAAGCAGAGACAGTGTGTGACAGAGGCTGCTGGATGCAGAGGTTCTATGAATCTGGAGCTGGTCTAACGACTCCGCAGCCTGCAGTCGGCTGAGTTTGGGGGATTGACAGGTGATGAAACAGAAGACACAGAAACCAGATGCAACATCCACCTTTGGCAGAAGGCAAAGGACCAAAGAGGATGTGACCATCAATGCTCAGTCTTTCTCTTGTACAAAATGCCTTACATTAACAGGGAGGCTTTATCTGGCTGCATCTGAATAGACAGGGTGTGTTGTGATAAAACCTTACTCAAAAGTGTCTAGTTGACAACAACTCTAACCAGCACAGCTGACTGGAAAAGACCAATGTATGTGCCCATTAATAAAAAGTGACCCTACAGAACGTAGATGTTATCCAGCAATAGTTTTTATCACAGCTGAGAAGATGGGATGGGTGCCACATCTCATCTCCTCTTGCTACACAAAGGGAAAAGAGACTCCCTCTCGACACTAGCCCAAGACTGATATAAACCAGAGGTCAGACATTCCTCTCCCCGTCATCCTTCTTTATGCTATTCTGGCACCAAATGTTACTCCCACAGCATTCTACCTGTCTGCTGAGTTCAATAATTCATAAAAATAGGCACGCGACACTCACAGACAATATGTAAAATAATGGAGCTTATTAGGGAAGTTAATTAGTCAATATCATGAAACATGAAGAGCACAGATTTGGGTCCGCAACCACGCCTTTCCTTGGCCAGGAGCCGAATTCTCTCTAGCCCTCAGCCTCTCAGCCACCTAGCCCACTGGCCTCTGCCTTGTCCTTGAGGGGTGGCAAGCCCACTCACTGTTCTGCCTGATGATCTCTGTCGTCAGCATTGCACTTCCTGTGTTCCATCTTATGGTCTCCTTATCTCAGCCTCTGGTCTCAGCATGCCACGGCCTGTGCTGCCTTCCACACTTCAGGCAGAGAGATCTCCAATGTGCAATGTGGTGGGTTCTTCATCCTCGATGGTAGAATTTTCTCTCCTTCTCTGCATTCAAGATGGCTCTCTTATACTCAGAGGAATGGCACCAAAAGTAAGTCCTTCTACTAGTGTTTTACATACACTATTTGCATAGTCTGTGGGAAACTTCCTGGTATGTCTGTGCTTACCTTGGCTTGCATGCTCAAGATTAGATAAAGCTGTTAGAGAATACATTACTCCTCCTTCTGGTTTCAGTCTTCATTAGAAGAGGTGAGCCCGTTCATGCCTGGTTTCATGTCTCTCTAATTTACCCCTCAATTACACAACTGCCCCCTTAAGACCCATCCAGATGTGGTGCTGGATCCCACAACTCTCAACCAAATATCTTGTAGGAGTTAGAAAGATATGTATAGAAAAGTCATATTATGACATTTTACTTCATCACATACCACATGCAAGTAAAATTTTGTTGACAAGACACCAAAAACAGTTGCAGGAGTGCACACACAGGAACTTGCCAGACTGAAACTGCTTGAAGAAGACTATGAGGCACAATGACTCTCACTGCTGATTTCTTTCGGATTTGGTCTAAAAACAAAGAAGGCCAAACAAATTTACTTGTGTCTTTTTTTTTTTTTTGCCTATGTACTCGATTAAAAGGATCATAGCAAACTATAGATACCATTGCAATGAAGAGGCATTCCAAAGCACTTAATTCTGCTCATGTGGAGCACATACACAGAACAGGAAGAAAATACATGGTTGGAAAATCAGAAAAGGGCATGAAGGTTGCCAGCTTTTACCAGTTATTTGAACAGCATGCGGAGCAAATAAGCTGAGCAGCAGGATCACAAGGAGGAAAAGAGAGCATCAAGAATGGAGGAAGGCCTATGTCAAGTCTGCAGAAGTGGAGGGAGCCACCTTGGTCAGAGAGAGCAAAGAGGATCAGAAGCAGCTAGCGGGCAAAGTCAAAGATGACAGCCTTCGGTGTGCATTGAAACTCGAGGTAGACAAACAAAGGCACAGCTGAAGTAATGATCAGCATCGTGATAAATTCAGAAGCATCAAATATCGCTTTGAAAATGAGGCCCTGCTATGTCCTTTTGCCTTATATGCACCCGAAAGCTGGGAGATGAAGTCTTGATACATTTGCATTATGGTGTTAACAAAAAATACTTAAAGTTCCATGGGCTGCTAGAGGAACAAATAGATATGTCTTGGAGGAAATACAGCCAGAATGCTCTTTAGAATTAAAATTGTTAGATTTTGACTCAATGCTTTGGACACATTATCAGGAGATAGCAGCGTCTGGAAAAGGAAATCAGGCTTGATGCAGTAGAGGGTGAGCAAAAAAAAGATTTTCCAGTAGATGGGTTTGTATAGTGTGGCGGTCGTGTGCCTATGTTAATTTCATGATTGAGATGTAGGGGTGGAGTCTAGCCTGTTAATCTGGAGATAGCCATTGAGTCACCAAGGAGGCCTCTGTGTGGGCATGACTTTCCTCTGAGACTTCTGGGAGATCTTGTGAAATTTCCCTCGTCGAGATGAGAAGCTATTTCCCCAGTTGTTGGGAGTTAGTCTCAGAGACGACAAATTACGGACAAGACAAGATGGCAGCGTCCGATTTGCTGCAGGAGCCAGAGGAGAAGCCACACGACCTTACCTTAATGGAACCAGACTTCTGAAGCTGGAGATACCATGTAGAGACCCCTGCCAGCACTGAGCTGCTTCTACCTCCAATGGATGCTGTTGATGGACCCTGAGCCCTGGAAATGAGGAGACATGGGAAGACCCCTGCCAGCACCAGGATTCTGTACCCACTGACCTGTGACTTCGTGAGTCAGAAGGAGACTTTATAGACTGATATTGAGCATATGGGCTAATATCGGACTTATGACTTTGAACTGGACTGGGTCGGGATGCTTTCTCAATGTCCCATTCCTCTTATATATAAACCATACCATACCAAATATATATATATATATATATATATATATATATATATATATATTTATCTATGAGTTTGTTTCTCTAATTTACCCAGACTAACACATATAGTGACTGCATAAATGGCCTCAAACATAACTATTCTAAGTATAGTATAGGACAGGTATTCTATTGTACAGAGGCTATCTCTGAGTCAGAACCAACTTGCCAACTCTTTAACAGCAAAAAAATTTGAAACTAAGATGTTTGTGGCATATCAAAGTGATTGGACAGCCTTAGAATAATAAAAATAAGGGGTGCAAAACCCTTGTAAGGTGGGACCCTGCAAATAAAATTCTTGGAACTCTGATAATGGGATGTGTCATGTGTGCTATCCCACTAGCCTTAAAGGGAGCCAACCTCAGAAGCAGAGAAGAATTTCATTATTATCAAGAACATCTAGGAGCAGAGTTCATCCTTTGAAGCATAGTTCCTGTATTGAGAAACTCTTAGATTCAGGAGACAGCATTGTAACACTGAAGATGTCAAGAGATGGCATGGTAAAATCAGGAGTGATAACAAGAGGAGGGGAAAAAAAGGGGGAAACCAGGAAGTATGGCTTCAGTATGGCTTGCCAACCTACAAAATTAGGGGCTATACCACTGTACTAAGGAGGCCCTCACAGAGTTCAGTAGTAAAAATACATAAAGTAGGGTTACTAGGCAATAAGTCATGCTATATGCTAAAGTCCAAGGAACTGGAGGTTGATGAGATGGATGCAGGGTCCACATCAGCGAGGAGACAGTGAGGCAAGTTCTCTATAGTGTCAATTAAAGAATATGAAATACGTCACATCCTGAAGTAGCTGTCCTCAATCTTCAACAGGAGCACAAGGTTGTCTTGCTACACAGAATATCCTGGAGTGATTTATATTATGTTAGATGAAAGTTATTGAGTCTCTTAGCCCAGACAAGTACACACAAAACCTAGCTATCATTTATCACGGGCTCTAGTCTGTTTTCTTTTTTTGAAAAGCAGTATACATTATGTTAACAGATCTGAAAGGATAGTAAGATAAAACTCTCCAAGACTGTTCTGCTTTTTCTCATGCAGCTGGGAATTTTTACTCCTTTCAGGTGTCAGAATCCATTTCTCTCTCTCTCTCTCTGGTAAAATAGCTTTGCTGGGGATGGGAGAACAATGGATATTTTACAAAACCACCAGATGTATAAGGCTGCCCCTTCCTCTTCAGACAAGATTAATGTTCTTATAAGAAACAACTGTGTATGGGTACCTTCTTTGATCCATGAGCTTGTGTCCTTCTGCTTCTTCTCATGGCCAATTCCTGGACCCTAGATAAGCGCTAACAATATAAAATACAGCGCAAGAACACTCAGGCTGTGTGTTCCACAAGTACATTCACCTGACAAGTTAAATGAGAGCAATAAGAGTTAAAGGGTTTTAAACATTGAGTTAAAGGGTTTTAATCTTCTAAGATAAAGCAGAATCAAAGCAGAATTCATTAGCAGTCCCTTTCTCAGGAGTTTCTTCAGCTGCAGTGAACTGAAACCTACAATATGATCAATGAAGCAAGAGATCTCCTCCCTCCCGACTATTTCTGATCTAGAAGATATGGCTAGATGTGACAAGGAATATCTCGGGGACACCACATTTAAATATTGGGCCAAGACTCATCAGAATACACCGTTCCTTACTCTGGTGATTTCGGAAGTTCAATCCCAATGGGATTTCATGGAGCCTAGGTCTCTAAGTGATTATAAGTGAACTTCCCATACCACCTGTATGAGACATGGATGATAAGTGAGATTCTATTTTTATGATGTGTATAACTAAAGAATGTGTCGTTCAACAATTTTCACATCGACATTTCAGTGCCTTTCATTATGCTCATCATGTTGTTTAAGTCTCTTCTACTCCTAAATTTTTCAATCACTTGCAACAGAAGTTCAATGTCCCTAACCATTGATATCTCCTTCCCCTCACTCTCATGCTCACACCTGATAACGACCAATAAATTTTGACCTTTATATATTAGCCTATTTTAGCTAGTCCATAGCAGTAGGATTGCACAATATTTTTTTCTATTGTAGCAGGCTTATTTCACTCAAAACTGTATTAATCCATGTCTTATCCAGGATAAGAATTACACTTTTATTTTGTTAAATCCCTGAGACTTACGGTCATGCCCTCCAGTATAGCTGAGGTTATGTTGACTGATAAATCAGCAAACAGCAAGGACTTGTCTTTCAAGATCTCTCTCTCTCCTGATACTCATATTGGAAATGTCTTTATTTATCTCTTTTTTTAAACTCATTTTATTGGAGGAATATACAACTCTTATCACAAGGCATCCATCGATCCATTGTGTCAAGCACATTTGTACTTTTACTGCAATCATCATTCTCAAAACATCTGCTTCCTACTTAGCCCTTGGCATCAGCCCCTCTTTTTTCCCCTCCCTCCCCAAACCCTCTTCTTCATGATCCCCTGGTGATTTATAAATTATTTTCAATTTTTCATGTCATACACTGTCCAATGTCTTCCTTCACCCACTTTTCTGTTGTCTGTCTCCCAGGGGGAGAGGGTATTGGTAGATTCTTTTGATCAGTCCCCCATTTCTACCCTACTTTTCCCTTTCCCTCCTGGTATTACTACTCTCATTATTGATCCAGAGGGGTTTATCTTTCTTTCCTGGGTTTCCTGGGTTTTCAGTTCTTATCTCCACCAGTGTATATCCTCTGGTGTAGCCTGATTTGTAAAGTAGAATTGTGAACATGTTAGTGTGGGGATCTGTGAGGGGGGAGAGGGAGGAAGCGTTAAAGAACTAGAGGAAAATTGTATGCTTCATCACTGCCATACTGCACCCTGTCTTATTTTCCTGTAACACTTCGGTAAGGGACATTCAGTTGCTTAGACTCTAAATTTTTATAGACTCAGAAAGGGTTGTCTTTCCCCAACTAAATCATTGGTGGGTCTATACTGCCCACTTAGTGGTTGGCAGTGTATCACTGACCTAATAGTTCTACCAGAGTTCCTTTTGTTGCTGTTGATGGGTGACATTCAGTCCATTAGAACACTTAGTGACCTTATGTACAACAGAATGAAACATTATCTGGTCCTGCGACATCCTCACAATTATTTCCATGCTTGAACCCATTTTTGCAGGCTCCATGTGAATCCATCACTTTGAGGAACTTCCTCTCTTTCACTTCCCCTTGATTTTAACTAAACATGACATCCTTTTCCTGGGAATGGTCTCTCCTGACAACATATACAAAGTATGTAAGACAAAGTCTCCCCCTCCTTGCCTCTTAGGGATATTCTGGCCTTACTTCTTCTGACACAAATAAATCTGTCCTTTTGACATCCATGGTACTTTCACCATTTGTCTCCAGCACCATTATTCAAATACATTGATTCATCTTTGGATTTCCTTATTCAATGTGGACCTTTCACATGAATATGAGGCAATAGAAAATACCATAGGTTGGGTCAGGCATACCTTAATCCTCAAAGCAACATCCTTGTTTTTCAATACTCTAAAGACAGATTATGCCTCAAATTTCCCTAAAGCAATGCATCTTTTTTCCATGATTACTGCTGCCATAAGCATTGATTGTAGATCCACGTAAGAAGAAATCCCTGACAATTTCAACCTTTTCTCTATCACGATGGTCCAATTGTGAAGATTCTGGCCTTCTTTACACTGAATTGCAATTCATACTGAAGGCTGCAATCCTCTGTCTATATCAGCAAGTGCTTCAAGTCCTCCTCATTTTCCATAGGCTAGTTTGTGCCAACTGCATATCTCAGGTTTTTAGTAAGCCTTCTTCGAATCCTGATACCATCACTTGTCTGTGAGTTTGTCATGCTGTGGTGGTTTGTGTATTGCTGTGATGCTGGAATCTATGGCACTGGTATTTCAAATGCCAGCAGGGTCACCCAAAGTGAACAGGTTTTAGTGGAGCTTCAAGACTAATAACAAACAATGAAGAAGAACTTGATTCCCCACTTCAGAGGAAGAAACCACTGAAAATCTTAACCATAACTTTGAAATATTGTCAGATATTGAAGGCCTAATGAATGGAAGCAGGTCATTGTTGGATGTAGTGTTATAAGGTTCCTCTATGAGTACTTAAAAGGATTTATTGTTTTATTATTTAGTTCACTCCTATCCACTTTTCACTCTCAGATTTTTCTGTTTTGATACTAGGTGTCCCCGAATCATAACCACCCCTTGTACAATAAAGCAAAATGCTGTCCTGTACTATTCTCCCATCATTCATGTTTGAGCCCATTGCAGGATCGGTGGGCTAATTCATATATATGCTCCAAATTATTTCTGCAGCTATTTAAATTTTATAAGTTTTCAAATCAATTCACATCCTATTCTTATTGCTATATCTTAATAAATTACACATTACGGCCCAATATCATACTATATGCACACTAAATACTTTATTTGAAGTCTTGAGATTTCCCCACCTCACACATTCCATTAGAAAACAGCATTTGAGCTCTTTTTAAAAAGCTAAGTTCTTCAGTGAGTTATAAGTAGAGGATCCATATAATTTACCACCTTAATACAATAATTTTGAAAGGACAAGGAGGCACTATAATTATATGAAATAGCACTTATAAATGGAGACTCTTCTACAATGTATGATCAGGCTAGTAATAATCCTTTGGGTCTTATTAAGGCTGAAGGTCTGATAAATTCTAACATACATCCAAGAGATAAAGTAGCTTAATTGTTTTTTCCATCTGAACCAAACAAATGTTTCTAATATAACATTTTCTGGGCCCACAATCCTCCCTTAGGCCATTCTCATAGTTTTCCCAATAGTAGATATAACTGTTTGTAGAAAAGTCAGCATTACTTTCTTGGGAGAGCTTTAGATTGTAGTATATATTATTCTTTCCCCTGTTAATAGGTACCGATATATAATTAATGCTAGAAAAACCAACCTTGTGTCTGTTTTAGAAGTATGGTGCAGACTCTATTCCTGTGTGTAACCTGATGGCAGCCCAGGTCCTTCAACACTGTCATTCCTCTTTGCTGGCACAAAGAGTGATTGCCACATCCTTTCAACAGATTCCAAGATTGAATGAGGGAGTATCCCATGGGGATATCTTCCTCAGTGTTTTAAAACAGTTATCTCACAAATCTGTTTGTCTTTCTAATAGATATACTCTCTTGCTTCAAATTAACGTGATTGCTTTATTCGCCCCAACTTGATTTTAAGATAAAGAGTCTGTAAGGGACATTTCCTTTTTGAAGGGCATTAGAATTGTAACTCTACCACTGAGTCCTCACCTGTTGGCTGTGGTGTGTAGAAACACTGTTAATATGGACAAAGATCACACTCCTTGAATGAAGTAAATAGGCTTAAAGAACATTAAAGAAGTTCTCTAGCTGTGATGGAGTGGTGGTTATGTCTTGGACTGTGATCCAAAAGTTCTAGAGTTACTATAAATAGGAATAGTTTTTATGATCGTGAGCTGAGATGGTTGGAGGATGTGTGGTTCTGCATTGACATTATAAAAATTACTTACAGTAAATTGTATATATCCAGACATTAAAGTACGATACTCCAACTTCTCACTTATAAGCCATCTCTTACGACATCACATTTAAACTAGTAAAATGTGCGTCTTTTAACTAAGTTGCACATTAATGATATATGTCTGGCAAGTGATGAGTGTGTATAAGCATTTTTCTGTACTCAGTAAAACCAAAAGGATTGTACCGATGATCAAGAACCAAAGGTCCTGAAGAAAGACATCCAAGCTACACTGACACATCATTAGCAAAAAATAAAGCGCCAAGAAGGGATAGAATACCAGCTAAAATGTTTCTACAAGAGGAAGCATTGGAAGTATTCACTCATTTTTAACAATAAATTTAGGAGACAGAGTTGCCTGACTAACTGGCTGGAAAAGACCCATATTACTACTGACTTCAATGAAAGACAACCCCCCCCCAAATGCACAAATTATTGAACAATATCATTAAGATCACTTACAAGTCAAATTTTCCTAAAGATCATACAACTATGGATACAGCTGTGCATCAATAGAGAGCAGTCAGAAATGTAAGCTGAATTCAGAACAGAATATAGAACAGAGAAATCACTGCTGATGTCAGATGTGTCTTGGCTGAAAGCAGAGAATACCACGAAAATGTTTATCTATGTATAATTGACTATGCAAAAGCACTCTACTCTGTAGGTCATAGCAAACTATGGGAAATGTTGAAAAGAATGCAAAGTCCACAACACTTCATTTTGTTCATGTGGAACTTCCCTCAGTCATTCAAACAGAACAAGGGAATACGCATGCCTAAAATAAGGAAAGAGGTACATCAAGGTTGTATCCTTTCACCATAATTATTCAATCTATATGCTGAGCAAATAATTTGAGAAACTAGACTATATGAAGAACATGGCATTGGAATTGGAAGAAAGCTGAACCACCTCTGACATGCAGATAATACATCCCTGCTTGCTGAAAGTCAAGTAGACGTGAAGCACTTGGTGATGAGAATCCAGGATCACACTTTTCAGTATGAGTTGTAACTAACTGTAAGAAAAAATATCCTCACAACTGTACCAATTAACAATGCTATGATAGAGAAAATATTAATGTTCTCAAGGATTTATTTTACTTGAATCCATGACCAATATTTATGAACACAATAGTAAATCAAATACTATACTGTATTGGCCAAATCTACACACAAGACTTCTTTAAAGTGTTAAAGAGCAAGGATGTCACTTTGAAGGCTAAGCTGTGCCTGATACAAGCCATGACTTTTTTTTTAAATGCCTCATGCACATGTGAAAGTTGAACATTGAACAAGGAAGAGGGAACCACTGAAAGGTCTATGGACTGTAAAGAACTAACAATTCTGTCTTAGAAGTAGTACAGCCTTAGAAATGAGGATGTTGAGGTTTTGTCTCAGATACTTCGGCCATATTATTAAGGGAGCCCGGTCCCTGAAAAAGGACATCATGTTTATAAGTGCAGAAGGTTAGAGAAAAAGAGAAAGATCTTCAATGAGATTGATTCACACTGTGCTATAACAATTGGCTTCAATATAACAATGATTGTGAAGATAGCCCTGAGGCAGGTAATATTCCATTCCTCCATAGGGATAAACTGATTTGATGACATCTAACAAATATAAACAAAACAGGGTGGTGTTCCATCCTGATGTGCATAGGATTTCTATGACTCAACTACACCTAATGACAGCAGCAACAATGGACAAGGCATTTCCATTGTGATAATCACCTACAAAGCTTAACAAGAGCATTGGAGAAAGCTTCTGGAAGTCAAATTTATGAAGGTCCAGTGTATGATGCTGCATCATGAATAATAAAAGGATAAGCATTTACTAAGGATACTTAGGAGCTGTGGAGGCAAAAAATATATTTAACTATACAGTATTTAATGCTATAATACATATTGTGAAGTTGGACATTATATAATTTGTCTATCGTGGAAACACCATATTAATGCAGGATAACCACTGACCTTGTGATAATGCCAGTAAGATGAGGGACTGCAGGAGAACCTTTGATTCCACCTTTGTCAGTCCAGCTTGGACACCATCTAGTTTCAGAAAACTGAACTAAGCCCCCTCATGCACCCCACTTCAGCACCCACTCACTCTCAGTGTCATCCTGTCTCTTATTTCCCTTCTCTTTCATTCTTTCTGCCAGCTTTTCTTCCCCATGCCTCTAATAGGCATTAAACCCTTTCCAACCTCCTACCCTTCCTCCATTTCTTCTCCTGGCTACCTTCCCCATTCATCCTATCTCCACTGTCTCAGCTCAGATCTTTCTAGGTGGCTGCCATTGCAGGAAGAGTTGACTTCAAGCCCAGCTATAGGCAACAGGCTGAAAGCTGTAGCAGCTTCAGATACCATCCTGCTTGATTGCCCCAGTGTCTGTGTGGTTTCCCTGATGTGACTATGGTAAAAGAGGCAGCTCTAGATGGGTGTCAGTGTGTTCGATCCTGCTGATACTCAGGGTTTGGGAGTACACGGAACAGGGAAAGTTAGTGAGGGGCATATCAGATAGAACTTTGTACTTAGAAAAGTACGCCTGCTAGCTCTCAAACTCTGATTAGAGTTTCTTAACTCTATTGTAAACTTATGAAACCATAGATATACAGAGGGTGCTTCAAGAAGTTCATCAAAAAAATAAAACTTACAATAATGTTTCCATGAACTTTTGAAAGTTCCTTTGCATATCCTGTTGAATGTTGCCAAAGTGGATGTTAACTCATGGGTATATTGTTTTGATACTGTATCAGACCTTAATTTCTGAACAGCCAGTTGGCAGAAACTATGGGTAACGGAGAAAGTCCCAAGTCAATCTGCAGTCTCCATGAGGATTAAACTTCCCTTGATTTCTTTCAGATCATTAACCAAGGAGATGAACAGTGAGTTAGTCCGGATAGACTAGAGGAACAAATTTCAGAGACACGCATATAGGTATAAGGAAAGGGTTTATATACAAAAGAAATGTGACCCTAAGAAGGCATCCCAGTCCAGTCCAGTGCAAAGTCATAAGTCCAATATTAACCTATATGCCCAAAAAAAGTCTATAAAGTCTGCTTCCGACTCAGGAAGTCACAGGTCAGTGGGTGCAGGCAGGGATCTCTCCATGGCTCCTCACTTCCAGGGCTCAGGCCCATCAACAGCATGCCACTCCAGCTTCAGAGGTCTGTTTTCATCAGGGCTAAGCCGTGTGGTCTCTCCACCGGCTACTCCAGCCTCCCAGTCACCGCCATTCTGTGTTGCCTGTGGTTAATCATCTCTGAAACTAACTCCCAACAACTGGGGAAGATAGTTTCTCATCTTCATGAGGGAAATATCGCGGGATGTCCCAGGAGTCTCAGGTGAAAGCCATGCCCAGACAGAGGACTCATCAGCTACTCAATGGATATCTCCAGACAACAGGTCAGACTCCACCCCTATATTTCAAGTATAAAATTAACATAAGTACATGAGTGCCACAAACAGTCTTGCTCCCTGACAGTGTACACTGTAAACTGGATCACCCCCACTCACCGAATGAGCACAAACCCAACAGAAAGACAGAGCGTTCTACACTCATAAAGAGCGATGGTCTCAGAAACCCACAGGGGCATTTATGCCCCATCCTATAGAGTTGCTTTGAGTGGGTAGCAATTCATTATCAGTGAGTTTGAATGTTTTAAGGAGTCCAAAGAGAGGCAATATCTTTTAAACATTTGCCTGTGTGTCTTTGATAGAGACAACTATACTAAGATCACATAGTCATGAATCATGTCTTGAGTACTGTGGTTGGCAGACCCTGGATCAATCTCATAAGCTCTTCTGCCTCACATAGCATACATGTCACAGTCATGCTCTCATTCCTGTTTCTGTAATCCCACCTGAAACTGATGTATACATCTGTTACCAACCGTATGTTTTGTGAGTTTCCTTTGCCCTACCAAGTGATTTTTAAATGTCTGAATCTCAGCAAATCCTTGGATCATTGTATAAAAGTTTACATTCAAAACATTAGGTTTGCAGAAGGCAAGAACTTTATAGTGAGAGTTTTCAATCCATTTTTGAGTCTCCGCATAGAGTTAGCATCCATGGAATTCTTTCAGTAGTGTAAATACGTTTGTCCTTGAACATAGAGTATTTGAAAATAGACTGCTACCATTCCCTTAGCCAGCTCAAGGCGGGGCAGTCTAGTCCTCACATCCTTGTCTGGGTGGCCTTCGTGGAGTTTTTGGTACTTGGCCCCTGGTCACGTACTGAATAATGAGCTGGTCTGTTACCAGAAAGGTCAGCAACTCAAACCCACTAATTGCTCTATGGGAGAAAAAATGAGGTTTTCTGCTCCTGTAAAGATTAATACTCTCAAAAAATCACAGGACTTTCTATTCTGCCTTATAGAGTCAGTATGGGTTGAACTTGATGAGAGATGCAGTAAATTGGGTTTTCTATTGGGATACAAATGGTCGTGAGTTACATGCTGATTGTTTGATAGGGAGGATTCTAGTGAGAGAATCCTAAATTAATCTTGTAAGCTTCTTGATCTGCTGGAGTGTACATATTTCAATCATGGTCCCCTTTCAGCTTCTATAGTCCTGCCTGAAACTATGATGAATTGAAGTGCCAGCATTGAAGATTTTCAGACAATTTCTTGTATTCTTCATATTCTATTTAAGTGATGGAGTTCCTGCCATTCTTCAGGAACCACTATGGCCTCGTGCGAATGGTCTCACTTATCTGGACCATGTGCTTTTGTCATTGTCTTGTCTTTCTCTAACTTAAGATTTTAATGGATGCATCTTCAAAAATTACTTTTGAATTTGGGGTCTCTTTTCTCTCCTTGAACACCAATTTCAAGACACCCTACAGATGGCACAGTGGAGATTGAAGGAGATAAGTACATAGTGGTTCTCAATGTTTAGAATTTATATAATTCACAAAGCATATATTAAGAATGCAGATTCCAAATATGCTTTTCATAAGATGCGGTGTGAGGGGCCTGTGGAACATGTATTTGGAGAGTTCTAGCATGGTCTGAATCAAATACCAGGCATAAATTATACAGATGATTTTAATTGTAAAATATGGTTCAGGTTTAAGGAAATACTAAAGTATGAATTCAAGATAAGTGCATCTCCATTTTGACCTTGGAAGTTCCAAATGGCAAAAGTGGTTGGTCTCTAAGTGAGGTCTTAAACTGTAGTCATCCATGCAACAGCAAGAGCAAAAACAGTTTAGTTAACCTTATTCTTCACTGGGAGTATGTAAAGCCTTTATTTAAAGTTATAATCTTGTGTGTGGGAAACAGAAAGAAAGAGAAATGGGGACAGAAGGCAAGGTAATTTGAGAACAATAAGGTTAAGACATAAAAGTACATTGAAACTACACAAGTATATTTAAAACAACACTCCCTCTATCTATTTGTGTGGGGGGGTTTATTTTATTAATGAGAATTAGTTGTTTTCTTACATTTCACTGGAATTGTGTTGTGTACTATCTAGCTATGAACCCAAATGAGAGTTTATGACAATAATGAGGATTACTATACAGTGACATTTTCTTTAAAGAGCAAACTAAAATTTCCTTGTGGGAAAGAAGTAAATATGTGACTTTATGTTCATAACTATTATTTTTTCCATTTACAAGAGGTATTGAATTATAACACACATACATAGGCCTTTCGATTTCAGTGGCATTTCTCTTTACCCCCAACTCCACATCTCACTTTCTTTTATTATTTTAACAACCATTTTGTTGGCCTTTGGTCCACACACCATAAAATTCAATAGTTCAATCACAATTGGACGAGTTGTACAATCATTACCACAATCAACTTTAGAATATTTTTGTACCTATTGTAATTAGTGTAATTGAGTCACTTCATACAATTCTTATCACAAACCATAGATATATCCATTGTATGCAAAGCACATTTGTACATTTGTTGCCATCATCATTCTCAGAACATTTGCTTTCCACTTAAAGCCCTTAGTATTAGCTTCTCATTTTCCCTTCCCTCCCCACTCCCTTCTCCCTCATGAACCCTTGATAATTTATAAATTATTATTATGTTGTCATACACTGTCTGATGTCTCCCTTCACCCACTTCCCTGTTGTCCGTACCCCAGGGACGAGGTCATATGTAGATCCTTATCATCAGTTCCCCCTATCTACTCCACCTTCCCAGTATCGCCACTTTCACCACTGGTTCTTGAACAGATCATCTGTCCTGGACTCTCCCATGTTCCTGGTTTCTATCTATACCAGAGTACATCCTCTGGTCTAGTTGGATTTGTACGTTAGAATTGGGATTATGCTAATGGGTGGATGCACTTAAGAATTAGAGGAAAGTTGCAAATTTCATCATTGATACATTGTACCCTGACTGGCTAGTTTCCTCCCTCCGACCCTTCTGTAAGAGGATGTCACTTCACCTACAGATGGGTTTTGGTTGCTCAATCTGTACTTATCTTCATTTATAATTTTTAGGTCTTTGATGACTTTGATCCCTTTGAAAATTTGTGTTCATAAAGGCTAGTGTGCTTATTCCACGTGGCTTTGTTGTTTCTGAGCTAGATGGCTGCTTGTTCACCTTCAAACCTTTAAGACCCCTGACACTATATCTTTTGATAGCATAACATCATCAGCTTTCTTCTTCACATTTGCTTAAGCACACATTTGTCTTCAGTGATCATATCTGGAAGGTGGGCACACAATATTATTTTTTTCTTTGATGGCCATATTTTTAAGAATTCAACTGCAAGCTGTGTTCAAGAAATATCTGTGAAATAGAAGGATGCAAGGATGAAAAAAAATTCTAGCTAAATATGGTGAAACATGCCCTATCAAAATAAATCTAGATTTCTATATTGATATCAGAAAAAAAAATGTTTACAAAGAAAAGCATTTTTAAACAAAATGATCACCTTTTAACATCAAATGTTTCAAATATTATAATATTAACACAATTACCTTATATTCATTTATCTTGATAGTCAGGGACCATCAGCTTTCTTCGCCACATTTGCTTATGCATCCTCTTTAGGATATAGAGTCGGGAGCCTTTAAGGCATAAACAAGTGGCCATGTAACTGAGAAGCAGCGAAGCTCACATGGAAGAACCACAGCAGTCTCTGTGACTGCGAGGTGTTTGAGGGGATCAGCTATCAGGCACCAAAGAAGAAAAAAATCCTATCATTGTGAAAGAGAGGGAGCGCAGAGTGGGGACCCAAAGTCCATCTGTTGGCAACTGGATATTCCCTCACAGAATCCTCAGGAAGAGAACAAGACAGTCAGTGTGCAATGTAGCAAGGATGAAACACACAATGCTGTTCTAGTTCTTAAATACTTTCTTATCCTTGACTATTATGATCCCAATTCTGCTTTACAAATCCTACTGGACTGGAGGATGTACACTGGTACAGATAAGAACTGGAAACACCAGGAATCCAAAACAGAAGAACCCCTCGGGACCAGCGATCAGAAGGGCAATATTGGGAGGGTAGAGGAAAGGTGGGGTAGCAAAGGAGAACAGATTGCAAGGATCTACATATAACCTCCTCCCTGGGGCATAGACGAGAGAAGTGGGTGAAGGGAGACGTTCAGAGGACATAAGATGTGAGAAAATAATAGCAATTTATAAATTATCAAGGGTTAATGGGGGAAGGGGAAGCGGGAAAGGAGAGGAAAATTGAGGAGCAGATGCCAGGGGCTCAAGAAGAAAGCAAGTGTTTTGAGAACAATGAGGGAAACAAATGCACAAAACTGTCTGACACAAGGGATATGTGTGTGGATTGTGATGAGTTGTACAAACCCCCAATAAAGTGATTAAAGAAAACAAAATATGGAATGGGTAGTGGGGAAAAGGTTGTTCTAAATACCAGCTACAGAAACATGGACTTTAATTGCTGAGTTACTCCTGTTTGGATGTATGCACCAAATACTTTTGTTACCTTATCAAAAGATGAAAATGCAGTTAATGCGATTATGGTTGATTGTATGATGTTAGGTGCACATTATGCTTTTATTATTCTTTGGTGATTATACTTAAAAGATTTTTGCACAGCTGTCAAGAGGTGGTCTGTGATGATTAGAGATGATGTCAACTATATAGTCTTGATAAGGATCAGGGTAAAGCCCAATCTATATATTTACTGGGTTGTAGTCTAATTACATTTCCTTGTTGTCTGAAGCCTTTTTAGATGCGAGACTGACAGAGTTAATCTTATTTGGCCCTTTGCCTTTTACCAAATGAAGATCTTGTGTCTGGTTCCTCTATCTTCATTAGTGTACCCTGCCAATCCCAGGATCCATCAGCAGGTCTACCGATGGTGGACACAGAATTATTACATCTACACCCAGCAACCTGTATTCCACGTGGAGTCTGTTTCGTGGCCTTGCTTCTTGTTCATCAGCTTCCAAAGTCAGGAGAAGCTTAACTTGGACTAGTCCTGGCTTACCTATTTCTACAACTGTGTAATCCATTTCTTGATATAAATCTCATTCTGTACAAAAACATATACAAATGTCACTGGTTTTGCTTCTCTCATGAACCCAACCTAGCGTGGATAAACTCAGATGTTTTACGTCAATTTGGCAGGGCTCAGATTCTTGGTGGTTTGGCAGTTGTGTTAGGCCAGGTTGACTGGAGAAACAAAACCATAGACACTCATATATGTATAAGAAAGTTTTATATCAAGGAGTGACTGAATATAAAGAAAACATTCACAGTCCATCCATCCAAATTAAGTTCCTAAGTTCAATACTGGCTCATAAATCCCTCCAGGCTCACAAAGCTACATGCAATGATGGAGAATGCAGGGAGATCACAGGCCAGTGGACGTGAAGTCTTGTCACTCAGGTGGCAGTGGAAGCACCTCCAGGGCTCTCGCAGGCCTCAGCATGGCTCCACATGGCTGGTCAAAAGGAAGGTGAAGAAGACAAAGAGATCCCAGCTTCTAGAAAGCCATTTATCTCAGTCAACCTCCAACGAAGCTGCGACCCGAGAGGCTAAACTTCACTCACTCACTCTTTAATACCCTCAAGTTGACATGAGATTACGCATCTCCCACCGCAGCTCAAACCTAACAGTTGCTACACAAGATCCAGTTCCAGAAATCCTATGCAGTAGCAGTTCCAAACTTGGGTCACGGCTCCTTTAGGGGTCAAACCTTTCACGAGGTTCACCTTAGGCCATCAAAAAATGTGTATTTCTGATATGTGTAGAAACGGAGATGTTGCTCCACCTCCAGGGAGGTTCACCCACAGATGCCCACAGATGAGTACTCGGCATGAAGACTGTTACCTATGTCACACTATGCCAAAAGACAAAATTTCTTTTTTTTGCAATTAGAAATATTTCACAAGATATAATTACATATTATTTTTGTGATTCATCACTATGCTTTAATTTTGTTCAATTTGTAACAATGAAAATATATCCTGCAGATCACATATTCAATTGTTTCCTAACAGCAGCAAAATTACAGTTATAAAGTAGTAACGAAAATAATTTTATGGTTGGGGGTCACCAGATAACTGTATGAAAGGGTAGAGGCATTAGGAAGGTAAAGAACCACTGCCGTCACAGGATGGCTGAGTCAGAATTGACTCCAAAGCAGTTTTTGAGATTCTTGTTAAAAGGAGTTTTGCTGAGTTCACAAACACATCTTCTTCTGCACAACAAGATTCAGCAGTCTGCTTCTGAAACTATTATGGCTTTGGAAACCCTATTAGAGCCATTCCACTCTCATAAGGTTAAGAGTTAGAATTGACTCAACGGGTAATGCACATTATTCACTGAGGCCCCCCCTCCCCTTCCAGCTCATTTCTTAATTTGATGAGAAGGCCTTTAAGAGCCTCAGCTTCATATGCAGTTACATGAAAGTCAAAATATTTGACCCATGAAATAAGTGTTTCCCAGGAGGCTGTCAAAGGAACCCAGGAACACAGCATGATCAACTCACGCTTCTTGCGCTAATCTTACTGTCTGCTTCTCTAGTTGTCTCAACCTTTGCCCTTTATTTTTCTTTGAGCTCAGATATCAATTTTTACAAGCATGGTCAACCATTTCTATCATATGGAATGTTTTCTAATTTTTTCACCTACTGCAAGAAAAGTCTATTATTTGCCATTGAGAGAGCTTTACATTTTAAAATAAATACATGAAGATATGGAATCAGTTGTCATAATCATATTTCCAATCAAAGTAAATCGTTTTGAAGCCTCAAAGTAAAAATACCTTTAATATAACTAAAACTATTCTTTTGGCTTCCTTCAAGAAATTCATTCGTCCCTCAAAGGTCTTGAAGTTCTTATTCTATAGAACTTAAGGGCTAAATAAAAACAAAACAAAAATAGTTAAATCAAATATACCCCAAATCTGTTACTAAACATTTCACTGATTCAACTACGACCTTTGGTCTAGAAATCACTCCAGTAGCACTCTACTTTTGCTTCTCACTTCTCGTTTTTTTCTTGCTCCTTTGATCTGTGACTACTTGATCTCTGAATATATTTTAACTATTAGAATGGATTCAATATGAAGTTTAAGTAGCACAGTTATGAATGAAAATTTTCTAGCAGTAGGCTAATGACAAATGTTTCTACATTGAGTGAAATGGAGGACAGTTGTCCAAGGGCATAGAGGGGCGGACTATTCGAGTGTTGGATTAATGGTTTGGACTGTTGAATGTAGTTTGTGATCTGATATGTACATCCCCACCTAATTTACAGCAAAAATTGTTTAAAAAGAGAAGCAAACTTAAGCCCACAAATAAACCTGCGTGTGGATGTTTTAAAAATGTATTCAAAAAGTAACTGTATGGATTCATCTAAAATATTATTTTATACAAGATCATGTAAATTCTTTCCTTCAACAAAAGGTAATAGTTTGCTTGGTACGTAAATGAAAACCAAAGTCTATGCTCAACCCCATGAAGTAAACTTCAAGGTCTAATTCTAGTACATTTTGACTGGTAAGAGAACTGGGGATTCATTAATGATAATTATTAAGACAAAGTAAAAAGTTATTTAATGAAGCTTAAGTGCTGTGTATTCATTTATTTATTTGTTTGTTTTTGGGGGGGCATCACTGCCCTCTGGTGGTAAAGGAAGCTCCACTGGATTTGAACCCCCAAGCAGTCCTGCACTCAACCACTTAAACCACCAGGGCTCAGCCCCAAGTGCTGTGTTTTTAATATAACATTTCATTAATAGAACTTTTTAAAATTAGAAAACGATTTAAGACTTAAAAGATAATTTCTGAAGTTATTGAGCTGTGTCCAAAATTGAAAAAGCAACTTTCCCCCTAAATTCTTAGCTCCTTGACCATCCTTCAATGTTTTTACCTTTGCTCAACATAAAATAGCCATTATCAGGTACCTCACTACATGCTGCCAGTTGTAGCAAAACATTAATTCTAGGTAATTGAAGAGTGTGGTAGCACATAAAAAAGGAAAAAGACACTAATTTAATTAATGAACTGTAATGTACTGTAATGAACTGCTAATGTAAGGTTGATCGCTCAAACCCACCATAAGGCTCCCTGGGAGAAAGATTTAGTGATCAGCTACTCTAAAGGTTACAGCCTAGAAAAATCCAATGGGAAAATCTTGGCAATGGAGTTGTTATGCACTGAAAAGCAACCTGATGGCACCTAACAATTTAAAAACAGTAAGTCTATCTCAAATAAATATAAAGCATTAGAAGGTCTTGCAAACGACTCTTTTCAGAAAAGTAGGCTAGCACCAAAATTTTTGTACCAATCTATACAGATGGGAGACTTCAAAGCATTGCCATTCCTGCATGTATCATTCAGCAATGTTACATTGCTATACTCTACTTCTATAAAGTAGAAGTCACTTAAGGTAAAATGTGCTGTTTCTTTCAGCAACTTATTGCTCTTCCCAGTTTTATCATGTCTTTTTTAAGTGAGATTTCTACGTTCTCAACTTAAATTTAGCACCATGAAGGATCTGTGTAATTATTAAATTATAGGGACAATTAAATTATTGTGATTAGGAGAGAATATCCTTTATGTATCTGTAAAATTCTAAGGTAACCAATTTTAAGTTTTTCTTCTCCTCCCCTATCATGTTTCTCTTTGTTCTTCCAATTTAGAAATTTTTTTTTTGGGGGGGGGGGGGCATCACTGCCCTCAAGTGGTGGGAGTAGGAGGCCCAGCCTTTGCTCCGTGGATCTGGAATCGAACCTCCATCCCAGAGGGCCGCAGTCCCGCGCACAACCACTACGCCACCGGGGCTCAGCCCTCAATTTAGAAACTTTAATCAACTAGATTACCAGAAAAGGACGAAGTCAATTTAAATGGCACTAAAAAGTATCAGTAAACAATCAATCTCCAGGGAGAAATGCTTAAATTCTGGATTAGGAATTGAAAGAAATGAAAAACTCATTACTCTGAAAAGAGAAATAAGAAAACTCCCCTTTAGGTTATACTTCCATTTCACCCCCTCCATCAGTAATTGTTTTTTGAGAACAGGAATATTTGTTCAAACCTATTATGAGTTCTATTCATTAGTCTTTCGCAATGTGCTGTGCATGAAACGCCTCGATCTATTTACCTTCTTACTATGTGGAAAACATTATGTTTTTTCCTTGTACTGGTGGCTTGCAGTCAACTAAAATGTGTAGGATTAGATTCGGAAAAGTAGAGAATCCCTAGTGGTACCACAGCTGCTAAGGTGCTAACCCAAAGGGCAAACTCACTGGCCACTCCAAGACAATGATGTAGCATTGGATAGAGGGCGGTCTAGAAAAGCACTATGAAGCAGAAGACAATGGGCTTAGAATCAAGTATGGGGGCTGAATAGTTTCTCTAGTGTGATAAAACTCCCGTTCAGGAAAAAGTGACTGAGATTCAATAGATTCACCATTTATTTTTACCATATCAATGCCTGAAAAACACATACAATTTGAAAGATTAACATACAGAACTCAAATAAAGTCACTTTTGTTTATTATTACTGTTTACCAATGGGGAGATGCAGTTTATTTACACCAGTAGCCATAGGGGCAAAGGAATACACAGAATTATTTAGCTATCTGATCAGATGGACTACTTAAGCAAAACTAAGATTCTTCAAAATAATGGTCAGTGGTGAGCCTCACTACCCTCCCCCGAATGACCCCAGCATGCTATAATGCCAGGCAGTGGTCCCTGGGCATGCAGTGGTGAAAGCTAATGTATGCAAGAAAAAGCCACAAAACCACAGAAATTTGTAAAGGATCCCTTCTCCCCCGTACACACACACTCAGAGACATAATAAAATTACAAGGTGATCAATACACATAATTGAGGTGGAAAGGATGGGGTTTCTGCTGTTCAAGAGAAGTGGGGAGGAGGAGAGTTCCTAACCATCGTCAACTATACAGTGGGGAGTATTCACTCCTACCTTAAGAAAAAGTCTGTTCCCTCAAGTTAGCCTCTTAATCACCCAAGGCAGGGGACTATGGGGACAAAAACAAAATGAAAGGAGGTAATATAAACAAACCTTGACACAAAACTATTGTCCACACCCTCCTACTTCAACTAGAATGAGAAAAAGTTGGAGTAGAAACAGTACTTTTACACTCTAGGTTCCCTCTGAAGGAAGACTGGATCTCAATCCTATCTTCAAACTGATTCCATGACATAAAGTGAAAAAAGGCTGAGGTCTCACCAAAATCATCCCTTGCTTCTGCATGCCCTTAGAAGTCTACAAAATGTCACTGGCAAAGGTTACTTTAGATACTGTCAAAGTTTGACTTTTTAAAAAACTATCACAATTTTTGGAAAAAGACCAACTTTTAACTCCATCTCCACTCTGATCAGGACAATTCCAGATTATAGTAAGGGTGTTGAGGCCTTTTTTCTAAGATCTCCTTAACCATCTTGAGTATATAAACCAAATCAGCCCAAATAGCTCAAGAAGTTCCTTTTGGAGGGGCAAAAGTACATAGAAATACATGCACAGCAGGGTTGAAAGAAATGGATCAGAACCAGGCTCCATTCCTGTGTATAACAGTCAGTTTTTACTGCTCTTCTCCTTAGGTCCTAAGAGAGGCAGTGTTCAAGTTGAGGTGGGAAGATATAACTCCTCATGAAATAAGTCACAGCAGCCAGGCATATTTACAAGTCAGTCCTATAAAAGAGAAATGCTTACGTACATGACATTGCCTTTCAAACACAAAAATTAAGTTCTCTTCCGAGCCAGTCCCAACAGCGGGACACATGAGCAAGAGTCTTCGGAGTCTTCAACAAGAACAGGAAAAAACAAAAAGTACTTAAAAGAGCCTAAGGAAAGCGAAACTGGGCAGGCATCAGAAATAGGATTACTAAAGAGATGAACTGAAATTAACGAATGCAGAAGCCAGGGTGGCAAGCAGCACCTGGAAACTTAAGCGGCAACAGATATGTAAAAGGAAGAAAAAAACATGGACCCTAGCCAGGAGGGAAAGGATGGCCCCTAATTGGGACACTGAATGAGGTAAGAAAACATTTTAAATAAAGCAGCACCGTTCCTGCTAACCTGCTAACTTGGGGCTCCCACCCCTTTATACCTCACCAACTCTCAGTAAATTATGAGTGGTAAGTAGTTTTTGATATGTAGTTTTCCCTTCCCTACATCTGCATCCCATTCTTAGAAGGGAAGGAAATTTGGTGACCCTTCCTTGACTTTCAACTACAAAAGACTTCTATTATCAAGTAGGCCCAAGGGGACTGAGTGGAAATGGCTGCCCCCTGTAAAGGGATGGAGGTGATGACAGTTTGGATGTGCAGTACAAATAACTGCTATTACTGCCTAATCCAAGGAATCGGGTATCCCATGATTCTGCACGTAGTCCAAATGAAAGATGACCAAATCCTGCACCTTGGCTTCTAGCACTCACCCATTCACATTACTGAGGGCAACTAGAAAATGTTCCTTTTGGGCTCAGCTTTAAAGCTACTGCCTCACACAAAACCACATACACCTCTATCATTTGGTGCTGCCCTTGGATAGGGAGGCAGGTAATGGTCTGGCATAGTGACCAAGTCAGATCAGACCCCTGGACTGGCTAAGTACCTAGCTATTGAGAGTAGGAGCATGACTGCAACAGTAGGTTTCGTCCAAGCATAATACATCCAGATAGGAGTCTTCTTGTTTGAGAGATAGTGCATAGTTACAGATGCCCTCAAGACTTCGCCAGGGGATAACTGTATCTCAGTCTGCCTGGATAACCCAGTGTTTTTATGTCTGCCAGGCCTGTGTCAACAGAACAGGGTCACGAAGGAGGGCTCTGGTGAGCCAAAGGCCAGCCCCTGTCCCCACGTCTGTTCAAGTCCTTTAAATGTTGGACCTTTCATAACAAAGTGGCTTTGGCCTCCTCTTCTTATTGGGACCAAGCACACAGTGATCATATCAAAGCACAGAGATGAGGGACTGATGATCACTAATGTCCATCCAAACTGTTACCCAGCAAGCTCGTGGCATCAGGTAGAAAGGCAGGCCCAGGCAGCAAAAACTTTCACAATCGGGACACACAACAGCTTGTCTGTGCACTGAGGGTGGCACAGAGGCCTTGGACACATCCTGGTCTGTTCCGGGATCAGCTGTTATTACATGGTGGGTGAGTAACCAGATCAACTCCTCCTGCCCCCGCTTTCAGAGAGTCCCAGATGATAGACATTTGACAGGGTTCTGACGGCTAAACTCTCCTTGCGTTTTCAAGGATTAAGATCTGGATGGAAAATTGTGATTTTTTTTTTTTTCTACCTAGCTTACTTTTTGCAAGCAACAGGACGGGGCTGGAGGTGTCCCGGTCGTTCGCAGGCCCCTTCATGTTGCAGCTACTGGAATTCAGGAGGTGAGCGCTGCAGCGGCTGGTCGGGCCCATTCCCGGCCTCTCCAGGTAGGGAGCAGAGAGGGAGGCGGCAGGCGCCTTTCTCTTCCACGGGCTGAATGCCAAAATCCTTGACATTGCCCGTCTCCGCGAACTCCAGGTAGAAGTAGCCACATTTGACAGCGCGGTGGACCTCAAAGCAGAATCCCAAACAAGAGTCCTCGATCAGGTCCACGTAGATCTCCTGCGCGATGGCCTCGAGCTTGTTCGTATCCAGGTTGGCCAGAGAAATGTCCTCCATCTTAATCTGCACACGACCGTGGAGAAAGCACGCTATTACTCACAGAGGCTCGGGCAGCAACACCTCGGGCTCCGCAGGCCGCGCCTAGGCCCCGAGGCCTCTCCGGACCGCGGCCTCTGCCGGCGGTGATGGCGGTGATGGCGGCGGCGGCGGCGCCAGAGCAGCCACGGCCGGGCTCTTCCGGAATCCCACGCCCGGTCGCTTTGCTCGGTGCCGCCGGGGTCGGAAGGTTTGCGGCCCGGCTGCCCCCAGACTCGAAAGCAAACCGTCGGCCGCTTCTGCCCCCCGTCAGCGGTCCCGGCTGCTTCCGCTCGCCAGTCCCGCCTTAGCCCCGCCTCCCCGCCACCGGCTTCCGCTCCCGGCGCGCTTGCGCACTGACTCGCGCGCGCGCTGGGGCGCCGCTCCCCGTCCTGCTGCCGCGGAGGGCGAGCTGCGGTTTGTGCCAGCTGCTGGCCGCCGTCAGGTGCTGAACGCTCTTATCTCTAATAAATTAAGTCAGCCAGAAAAGCGAACACCTCAAGGGTGCTATTTTGTTGTTAAGTGGGAACCTTCTTTAAGGCACGCAGCGCCCGTGTTTACTAATTTCCTGTGGAAAACACTAATTTAGCCTCTTTTTAGTATAGTCCCGAGTAGTAGGGTTTTAGAAACTGTACTTATTCCACTCATATGGAAATTTGTCTTGTCATACAGTTGACTTGTAGTCATTTATAGTGGTGCAGTACTTGTCATTTAAATCCACTAGATGGTGCAAGAAAACAAATTACAGTACAGTTTAACTTTCAGGTTTTTTGTTATATTTAAGTGAAAAACTAAGCACAGTGGGAACACATATATATTAATAAAATGAAGCTAAGCATGTCTAGTTAGTGAAAAAATATACTTACAATTACAATTTCCACTCTTCTTTATTGTCTTCAATTTTATTTTTTATTTATTTTTAAACTAGTTTTGCCTCATATTAATGGACATACCAAACCTTCTGAGTCTTTTAAAACATAAGCTATGATTCAATAGGTCTGCGAGAGAACTTACATTTTTGCTTTTTTCACACTGATGCTGAGGTGTCCTCCAAGGACTGGCCTCTGTAGATAACACGTCCACATACAGTATTACAAACTGAGAATTTCTACTTGTTGGGAACTATGGGAAGATTTTTATATTGTCATGGTTAAATCTCATTAAAACTGTGCACTTGAATGTACTACTGATATTTCATAAAGAGGAAAAATGAGATTAGCTTAAGTCAAGTGAACAGGCCAAATGAAGCTAAGGCATTATCTCAATTTCAAGGCCAGTAAACGATGGTGAAGAATATAAATGGAATATCTTATACAGAGGACTTCAAAAAGTGAATGAAATATGGAATATTTCCAGGAAATAATGGAGATGTTCTTCATTGTTGAAATAAATGTATTTTGCCTTGAAGATGGAGGAAACCTGAAATATTGTAAATATACAGGAAAATGAACCCTTTCCTTAAGCAGTATAAACTGAGAAGGAGAAAACTATTTTAAAATAATGACGTTAGTAACTGCTTTTTAATCAAAATCAAGTTAGTTCTACTCATGGTTAAGGACATCATGCTTGGTAGAGACCCTGGGCAATATGGATTGACACTTGTTGTTACAGTGAGCTCAAACAACAACTTTGAGGATGATGAAAGACTGGGCAGTGATTCATTCTGATGTTCATAGGCTCGCTATGAGTCAAAATCAAGTTTACAGCACTCTGTGTCGCATGTCTAGTTAGTGAAAAAATACACTTAAAATTACAATTTCCACTCTTCTTTATTGTCTTCAATTTTATTTATTTTTAAACTAATTTTGCCTCATATTAATGGACATACCATACCTTCCGAGTCTTTTAAAACATAAGCTATGATTCAATAGGTCTGCGAGAGAACTTACATTTTTGCTTTTTTCACACTGATACTGAGGTGTCCTCCAAGGACTGGCCTCTGTAGATAACACGTCCACATACAGTATTACAAACTGAGAATTTCTACTTGTTGGGAACTATGGGAAGATTTTTATATTGTCATGGTTAAATCTCATTAAAACTGTGCACTTGAATGTACTACTGATATTTCATAAAGAGGAAAAGTGAGATTAACTTAAGTCAAGTGACAGGCCAAATTCACACACATAGTAAGGACTAGGCTCTAACCGGTGGTCTCAACCTTCCTAATGCTGCGATCCTTTAATACAGCTCCTCAAGTTGTGGTGACCACCCCAACCATAAAATTATTTTTGTTACTACTTCATAACTGTAATTTTGCTACTTTTCTGAACCAGAAAAATCCTGTGGAAAGGACTGTTGAACCCTCAAAGGGATTGTGATCCATAGGGTGAGAACCCAGCTTGAAGAACTTGTGCAAGCATCATTGTCTAATGCGATCTAGCTCAGAGCTATGTTGAGATTCCAACTTATATCAAACACAGTGCAAGTGTTTGTATAAAGAAAACATAAATTGTACAGTGGGTGCAGTAAGGGGAAAATATTCAGACCTAAGTTAAAAAGCACCCTTTTGCTGAGCCAAGGGCTTAAGGTCTACCATATCTGCCAATTCATGATTTCTAAGAAGGAAAGGAGAAGAAAGGAGTATTATGGCTATTCTTCTTTCAGCACAGGTTTATTTGTTTTTTTGGGGAGTTGATGGTATATTCAATGTTTTTTTTGTCAACATAGCATTCTTGAATGCACCAGCTCATCTTTGGTCTTCCAAAACTGATTATTCCTTAAGAACCACAACATTTTCTTACATCATCACAAAATAATGATCAAACGTAAGAAGTGAGTAATCAGAACATGATCAAAATAATATCTAATATGCAATGCATGTTCAAATATTTTCATTTGTACCCATGATGTCATTTGGGGCAATTCTCCTTGATCCCCTTCTGAACTATCCATTGGCATTATTCATCTTGTGTATTCAATCTCTTTTAATCTGGAACAGTTTTGTAGCAAAGCAGTTTGAAAATAAAAACAATGAAGTACACCAACTGAAGACCTTTAATTTGAGATTGACACCAGTTAGTATCTTAATTAATCTCTACTTGATCTCTTTTCTTTTCTGGTTCTAATATCCATTGCAATGGCTACACAGAACTCAGTGAAAAAATTCCTGATTAAAGAGTTTATTGAAGAAGTCAAAAAAGCATAATGCCAATGAGAAATGGTCAGGAACTCTTGTCTACCAGGACAAGTTAGCAAGTTGTAGTTCTGCTAGATAAGGTCCCCAGGGGCATACCACTCTGCTGCAACCTGAAAGCAGTCAGCTCAAAATCAGCAAATGCAGCCCTCTGAATTAACTTTCCAGAGGCACTCCACTCCAGAAAGCATCAGACGAAAGTCACAGGACGGCTTTCCCTAGAGTCAGCCAATCCAACTTCCCCAATGCAGTGCCCAGAGGCACTGCAATCCCCAAACCAACATTCTGCACAAAAGCACTCATGTTAACTGGCTCTGTGGCGTGGCAAGTCCGTCTCTCTGTTCCATGCTCTGGCTCCAGGTTCTGCTGCTGCTCCTCTGATGGTGTCATCTGGATCCAGGAGGTTCACTGGGATTACATCTCAGGGCCAGGACCTGCTCTACTCCTGCCTCTTGCTGGTAATGAGATCCCTACCCCTCTTTCTCCTTCTCAATGGGCTCATTTTTCACACCATAGGATGGCACTCCTGATACTCCTGGTCTCAATTTCTGACAAGTGAATCTTATCAGAACCCTATGCCACCTTCGGAAAGAGATTGTTTGGAGGGAGTTAGAGGCTTTGGCTATAAGTTATTGTATTAGGTAATTCACTGTCCCTGAGATTAATAGGATAAAATATTTTAATGTGAATTCCTTTAACACACATGATAAAAATTATCTCAATTGACTGGGATATTGTAGCAAAGTTGTTTGGACATTTGAAGACAGTTCTTTCTGAAGAAAGTTCACTCACTCTAATTAGGTTTATAACCTTGACAAATGAGGTTTCTTTTTGTTTTAATTTTAAAATATATTTAGTGGCAGGATGCTGATTGTTTTTCTGCTGATCTCATGCATTTTATGAAATCCTGCTTTCGCTGTTGTTTGCCAAGCACATTACTTTTTAGAAATATAATAACTGTGTTCTGGTGACAGATTTCTGCCATAGGCTGGCCGTTTTTCCTTGCACTTGCTCTTTCTGATTGTTAAAGCATAATTGCTTACTTGTACGTATCAGCAGCAAATCAAGAGAAAGTAACTCCAGAGGACTCATTGGGAAAAATTCAGTGTATTTATGTATTAATTCATTTGTCATTTATTTTAATTTTCAAGTCTACTCGGTATGACTAATTATGTTACTTGAATTATCCAATGAAACATTGGCAGAGAAAGGACAAAATTTCCAAGACCAGATTCTTAATATAATTTCTTTGTTATACAAGGAAGTCTTCAATCTTTTTTCTTTTTTAAAATTTCAAAATCTTCAATAATGACCACTTCCTCTAGTGATTTTTTAAAAAATATTCTAGAACCAACATTAATATGTTATACACTAAAGTCAAGTTGCCAATACAGAATGTACCAGAAGATGAAAACATAAACCAGATTACACAATCTTTGCTTATCTCCATGATGAAAACATTAAACTAAAATTCGACACAGTGGATCACTTTAGTTTTTCTTTTTTTTTTAGTAGAACTTCAAAACACATGTCTTTCAGATTAACTTAGAATTCATTCAACCAAGGCCTATAAAACGATTCTGGAGATATATTCTATGGAAGTTTCAAGAATAAAATCGACAGACGTTTTTACTGGTTTGTAGTACCATTTTTATGATTTCTTGAACAAGTTGATTTTAACTTGTTCGACATGAAATTAAGTTTTATTTTACCTTGCTTCTTTCACTCCTTATTTAGTAGTTCATTGACTTAAAGTGAGATAAAAAGGATTGATGTATTTAATTGAACATGCCTTTCTTTCTAAGTTGATTAATGTCCATTAGGTCTGCTTTTGTTTGTCTTCTCCATCAAGAAGCTGTCTCATATTTTCTGAAGTTAAGCTGTTAAACTGGTAGGTGGGAAGCGTTTGCTTCTTGTGTTCCACAGAGAAGCATCTGGCAAATGCCACCAAGTGAGAGCATTTTTTTTTTTTACGAAAATCTTGATATATGGAAATTCAGAGCAATGTAAATACTTGCATGAAGGTATCTCCAAATATCTCACAGATCAAATACAGTAATATTTTCATTAATATTAAACTGTCTCAGATACTTTTTTATTAAGTTGATTTTATTTCCCTTTAGGGATTGAGTCTCACATCATCTTACGTTTTTACTTCATTTTGACTTAACTTGCTCTCTCCCTTCAATCCCCAAAGGCACTTCAGAACTTCACTTTTTCCTTTCTGTGCTCATGCATTGTCGCCTAGCCTCCCTTTTCCTAAATTGCTTAATATGTCCTTAGAAATCTTATCCTAAGCTTCTGAATCCTCAATCTTTATTAACATCAGTATTTATTTTACTGCTTCTTAACCATGTCTCCATTGCTTTTTAAAATTTATTTTGGCCCTCTGTGCATAAATTCATGTATTGTGTGTAAACGGCGTTCTCTCGCTTCAAATTTCTGTGACTCTTTTGCTTCACGTGCCTAAATTCTTCACTCTACAGAAAAAATGAATGCTGAGTCTGTCTTCATTGACATTTACTCAGTATTATGTACATAAGCTATATTCATCACTTGATATTTCATAGGGTCTATCTGTAAATTGTTGCCTTGAATTTAATTTTTTGGTAAAATTTGTATTTATTTTTATTAGGATTCTCTCAAAGGACAAGATGAACGTTCTAATTAAAATAGAATATAACTCACATCTTGCAATTACCTTTTGAATCCTTTGGACTTATTTATAAATATCAACTACATTGTAGCATCTTGGTAATTGAACTTTTTCTATTTCTATTTACCATCCTAGGAATATTTTATCATCAGTTATTATTTTCTCCTAATAACTTTTAAAATACAAGAAAAATAACAAAAGAATAATTGACTCATATAAGTATATAGAGGCTTGAATTTATACATTACCGGTCAAATTCTCTTCTTTCTGTTTTCATAAATAAGCTTTGTTAATCACTTTCATTTATTTATGTATTGTTTCTGCCTGCCTTACCTTTGCTCACATAGCTGAGTAGTTGTGACTAAATAAATGATTCATAAACCTCAAATGTTTTAAATAAGCCTATAAAAATATTTTTTAGGACGGAGCCCCGGTGGTGTAGTGGTTGTGCGTGGCCCACTGGGACGGAGGTTCAATTCCAGCAGTGGGGCTGGGCCTCCTACTCCCACCACCGGAGAGCAGTGATGCCCCCCGCCCCCCCCCAAAAAAAAAAACTCAAAAAAAATTTTAGAGGAAACAAGTAATAGTGAAATAATGAACATCTTTTAGTTATTTTGCTCAAAATATCAAGAAGGTATAATAGAAGCCTAGGATACCATTCTGTAGATCTGCTTTTCTGGTTCTGTACAAAAGCTTATTTAACGCAATGAAAAATACAGAGTTTTTATTTATATTTTTGCCGCAAGTGGAATAAATGGCATAAAGAATAAAGTTGATGTGAGAATATCTTTGAAAAATCATTAGGTAAATCAGAAGGCACACAATGACACAGAGAAGAGGATCATGTATAGTACTGGATCAGGCAGATGACTGGTTTTCCGACAACATCTAGATAAAAGTTCTCAAGCTCTATAATGTATAAGTAAATATTGTATTTTATGGAACAAGAGGAAATGTGCTAATTTTAAACAGTTAATCTTTATAAAAATATTTTTCTTCCTTGCTTAAAAATATCTTATTAACTGGAAGTTAACACATATATCATACCGTATCATTCAATAGTTCAATCAAGGCAAGCATAATCATACAATTGCTACAATTGAAACAGTCAATTTCCAAACATTCTTTTTCTTTCTGGACTCCTTGTCTTTGTTCCCATTTACACCCCCACTACCCTTACAACCCTCTCTCCCCAAACTCTTATTCTACTTCCTGTCCCTATAGGTTATAGAGAGGACTTCTGCGTACAATGCTTTTCAGTAAGGACTTGAACTATAGTGTTTTGCTGAAAGGAGGTGTAGTCTTTTTCTTTGATGATGTTTTTGTACTAAACTGTATTTGTTATTAAAAAGGCCTTCAAATTGTAGAGTCATTAAAAAAATACATAGTATAGTTTTTACATCCTCTTTTTAGTGTTGCAGCTTTAATTATTTATTAAATAGCAAAATCATTTTAAAAGGATCTGTTAGACTTAGGACAAATAGTGGTGGCTATTGTCTTGATAAATTGAGAATTAAAAATTAATGTAAGGAGTGAAAGGAGAAACAAATGGGAATAAATTTAAGCAAGTTAATATTAGTGGTCTTAATTCACAGTGTTTAATATTGAAGATAATGGTTTTGTATTTTATTTGTAAATTGAGCTATGTACATCCTACATAAAGTATCCAGCATGCATATATAATTTGGTTCTGTACAAGAGCTTACTTAAAGAGCTTACTTAAAGAGCTTACTTTTGATACACTTTGATGTCATGAAATGCCCTCATAGCCAAACATAGTTGATATTATCCTTTTCTAGATCAAATGTCAGATTTGGGGATCAATTTTAATTTTGTATTTTTTCCTTCTTTTTTGTATTTTTTCTTCATTTCTAATCCATGTAGACATTATTTCTCTGTCTGAATGGACCCAGTTGTGGTTCTTGACAGGTTTTCCTTTGAAGCTTTAAGGAAATAATAAAGAAACTGTGTGTGTGTGTGTGAGTGTGTGTGTGTGTGTGTGTGTGTGAGAGAGAGAGAGAGAGAGAGAGAGAGAGAGCTACATTTATCAAGTTTTAAAAACTTCTATACACAATTTCTACATACATAAACAGTACAAAGTATAGAATATTGGAATTACAAATACCTTCAATATCAAAGTGAGCAACGAGAAAATGCCGCATTTTAAAGACTTTACTTTTTAAACTTAGAATAATAAAGTCAAGTTTTTGGTCAACTACGTATTATTCAAGGAGCCCTGATGCATGGTGGTTATGTGTTTGGCTATGAAACTCAAAGTTCACTGTTTGAAATCAGCTGCTCTGGGGACAGAGACAAGATTTTCTAACCCCCACAAAGAGTATGGTCCCAGAAACCCACAAGCATGGTTCCATCCTGCCCCACAGGGTTGTGATGAATTGGCATCGAATTGATGGCAGTGAGTTTGGAATATATATTTGATTTAGTTCATTTTAATAGTTGATGTGGATGGAACCCAAATCAGGTTCACAATTTATCACTTTTTAAAAAATGTGATATCATATATTTTGTTGCATAGGACTAATTGCAATGCACTACAAATCTCACTATAGCATTTTTATTGAGGATAATATCATAGAAAAATTCAGGAAATAGAAGCAAGATCAGTAGGTCTTTTCACCTTTTGATTTGAAGTCAATACCTACATTAAAGTCTCAGAAGAATAAATTTCAAAGGTCCACCATCAGATTTCAATTAATAATAATAAAATGCCAAAACTTTTTCTAATTTGAATATTCTTATGGCATAGACAGTTAAGCGTTTTGACTACTAGCTAAGAGTTTGATGATTTGAACCTAGTAAGAAGTCCCTTAAAACAGAGCTCTACTGATCTGCTTCCAAAAAATTACAATGTGAAAACCTTATGAAGCAGTTCTGTCATATGCAGATGAGCCTGTCCTGAGTACCCCTACTGGACGCCAGCTAGCACATGTGGTAGTTAAATCCTCAGAACTTAAAGTTTGAGTCTGGGTCATTTACTTTTGTATGTCTATAGGCAATTCTAGTAAAAAGGTATTAAAATTGTGCTTTCCTACAAGACTACAATGAAAGTAAAATAAAATGTAAATTAATGAAAAGAATATTGGCAAGAATAAGCCAGTTAAGTGGAAGAAAGAATAGTCTTTGAAATCAAACAATATGGTTTTTAATCAGTAATTCCTCTATTTGAAAATATTAAGTTTTCTTTCTTTATTTTCATCTTTGGATGTTGAATTGCAGGTAGCATGTTAAAAAAAATCCAGTTTTCAAATGAAGTTACTTAGGTGCAATAGAAAGATAAGCATAAGCTCATGCAATTAAAGATTATAAAGTCAGGATAAAAGTTTGTGCCAAATCCAGTAGGGAAACTAACAATGTAGTGGTCAATTCTAAGTCAAGAGAAGGAGCATTTCATGGACATTTACTTAGGATTTAGGCAAAAATTGCTGCTTTTCAGCAGTGGTGACATTTTCCATAGAGGAAAGAGCGTAATTAAAATATTCATCAAATTTAGTTTTTAATTGATGTTTAATTTGTGTTTATATGCCTATGAGGCAGTAGATTAAATTTTAAGTTATAATCATTCTTTGCCCAGATCTAGAGAAGGCCTTTCATAGCCATACCGTGACAAACAATTGGCCTAGATGTATTTATTCTAGGTCTATCACTCACTGTTGTGGGAGGAATCATGTCAAGATGTTATTCTAATTATTTCACATTTGTGACAAGGTGTATGATAGGAGAAAGAATTCATGTTCGTGATCCACAAGTTATTATTTCCCATATAGAAAGAGTAGAGGAATAAATACATAGAATTAGATTTGGATGGAGAAGTATAGGAAAGGTTTGTGGTTATTGAATGATAATTTCAGACTTTATATTAAAACATTATATGGTATCAATGTGAAGGTGAACTACAATGTTATATAACCATTTGCAGACAGGATAGCTAGTTGACAATTTCATATTACAGGTGACAGGATATAAATTTAAAAACTAAAATAATAGCATTTTTTAACATTTGAAATGAATTGTATGCCACTGAAGACTCCAAGTCTGCTTCAGTTTTACTTGTCTCCTTTTTTAACCCCTTAGACCAGCATTGATATCCCAGGGGTCAGGATTCTGGAGGACTTTTTACCTTCCATGAAGCAATTTCCATTTTATTTTTTGTTTTAATACTCCATTTTTTTAAATCCCTACCATTCCTCTCCCTCTTCTTTCCCAGCCATCTCATAGTAATCAAAATCTTATCTATTGGTATTTAAAACACATTTCTTCTCTGTTTTTCCTTATAACAATGATAATGTTAAATATTTATCTATGTAAGATTGACTGAATTTGCTAAACAAAATGTTCTCTAGTTTTATCCATGTTTTCCAGTTTTTAAGAGTTATTGTTTTCTGCTGACATATTATTATTAAATACTTTTTCTCAATCTGAGAAGTCACTGTTGATCCTTTTTTTCAATGATTTTGTTGGGAGCTCTTACAGCTCTTATAACATTCCATACATCATATGTATCAAGCATATTTGTACACATGTTGCCATCTTCATTTCCAAATTTTCTTCATTTCATTTTCTACTTGAGCCCTTGATATAAGCTCCTCTTTCTTTTTTTTATAAATCATTTTATTGGGGGATTGTTAATTCTTTTTTAGGAAGTCTTGTTGTGAATAAAGGTCATATTTTAGTAGATCCCAGGTGTTTATTTTGGCTTATTTGTCATTGTACACATCCATACCTAACACAGAACTTTTTACAATAGCAAAAAGATAGAAACTTCTAAGTATCCATTAATCAAAGAATGGATAACAAGCTATGGGACAAATATACAATTGTATAGACTACATAGCAATAAAGAATGCTGAGGAATCCAGAAAACACTGATAAACTAATAATGTGTCTGTGCCCTAAAATAGGGGCCTTAATTAATTCCTTATGTTCTTACTGATAATGCTGATAGTTCTGGGCTTTACATTTTGGTCTCTGCTCCATCTTGGGTTTGTTTTTGTACATGGCATGAGTTATGAATCTTGTTTCTTCCTTTTAAAGGTGGAATCCAGTTATGCCAGGACCATTGTTAAAAAGAATATGTCTGGCTCATCTACTAGTTTTGGCTCTTTGTTGAAGATGAGTTTTCTTTAATTGGATGAATTTATTTCTGAGTGCTCTACTCTCTTCCAGGAGCCTCGCTAGTGTCACAGTTGTTTATGGGGTTGCTCACCTTAAAGTCGGCCATTCAAAACCACCAGCAGCTCTATGGAAAGAAGAATAGGTGGTTTTCCACTGTCATTTAGAGTATCTATGAGTTGGCAATGATTTTATATTGCTTGGATGCTCAATTATTGCTCAACAAGAAAGCAAGCAAGATATCAAATTTCATTGCATTAGGTAAATCTACTGCACAAGACCTTTTATGACTTTGAAATCTTAAAAAGACAGCATGTTATTTTGCATCTTATGGTATAGCTGATAGAAGCCATAGTATTTTCAACTTCCTGAAATATATTTGAAAGTCGGACACTGAATAAGAAAGAGCAAAGAAATTGGGTGCATTTTTGATAGGTTGGTGAAGAATATTTCAAGGACCATGGATTATGAAAAGAACAAACAGATCTGCTTGAAAGAAGTCCAGCAAGAATGCTCTTTGGTGGCAAAATGATGACAAGCCTCAGTTTCACATACATTGGACATGTTGTCAGGAGACATCAGTCCCTGGAGAAGGATATCATGTTGGATTAATGGAGAAGCAGTAAAAAAGGGAAAGGTCTTTGATGAAAAGAATCGACATAGTGGCTGCAACAATGATCTCAAACATTTAAGGATGCACAAGATGGGCTAGATGCTTTGTTGTATTGTACATTGAGTCAGTATGAGTCAGAACTGACTTTATGTTACCTAACACCAACAACATACACATATTTAGTATATATACTCTTATAGAATTCAAGTTTCTTTTATACCTAAAATAGCAGCTAAGATTGACTAAATGTTAAAACATTTCCAGAAATTACAGTTTGTAGATACACATCACAAGCATTCACACAGTTCAAGTCAAACATAAAATTGATTATTGAGGTAGTAGAGTTTAAAACAATTATCTAGTTTTTCTGTTAATTTCTATTTTTATGTATTGTTGTGTCACCTCCAATTCAGAGGAATCTTATCTATAGCAGAAGACAACACTGTCTAGACCAACAAAATTGTCATAATCTTTAACATGTTTGAGTCAACTGTGCCAAACTGTCTTGATTAGAGAGAGTCTTCTTCCTTTGTGCTGACACTCTAGTAACGATTTCCTTCTCTGTGGACTGTTATGTCTTTGTTTCAAAAGAAATGAGATAAAATCTCACCATCTTCACTTTTTTTGGGGGGGTGGGAGCATCACTGCCCTCTGGTTGTCATGGGCGCTACCCAGTGCCGCTCCTTAGAGGCGCCGCTGGATTTGAACCACGAAGCTTGCGGGCTGCAGTCCTGCACTCAACCACCTAATGCCACCGGGGCTCAGCCCCATCTTCACTTTTTAAAATTTTTTTATTTAAAAAATTTTTTTTCCCACCTTCACTTTTAAGGGGCATTCTGACTATACTTTTGTCAAGATAACTTTGTTCATTTTTCTGAAGATCATAGTATATTCAATATTTTTCAATCAATACCATAATTCAACAGAATCTATTTTTCTCTCATTCATTGTCTGACCTTCATATATATATGTATACACACACATATATCTATATATAGTGCCTGAAAAGACCCTGGGCTAGGTCTGGAGCACCTTAGTTCTTAAAGTGATACCTTTGTTTTTTTTAATACTTTAAAGAGGTCTTCTGCAGATTTACCCAAGGCAATAAGCCATTTGATATCTTTTTATTGCTATTTTAGTGGACTGTATGGATCCAAGTCAATGAAATCCTTGATAACACTGATCCTCATTCTGTTTGTCATAGTGTTGATAACACTGATCTTCATTCTGTTTGTCATAGTGTTGTTTTTTGGCCCATTTGTGAGGATATTTGTTTTCATTTTACTTAGATGGATGCATTCTAAAAACTCTATTCTGCTTTTTCATCAGTAACTGCTTCAATTCCTCGTCTCTTTCAGCATGGTTGTGTCATCTGCATATTCAGCTTGCTGGTGAGACTTCCTCAATCCTAGTGCTATGCTCTTCATATAGTTTCATTTGGGGGATTATTTCCTCAGCTTACATATTGAATAAGCATGGTGAATGGGTGTAAACCTGGCATACATTTTTTTCTGATTCTGAACCACACCATTCATTTGTTCCGTGCATGTGACTGGCTACAAGTCAATTGACATGTTCTGCATGAACACAATTAAGTGTTTGAAGTGCCCATTCTTTGCAATGTTATTCACAATTTATCATGAGTTTAATGTCTTACATAGTCGGTGGAAGTCAAGTACACCTCTTTGATATTCTCTTTTGTTAGCCAATATTCATCTGAAATCAGCAATGATATCCCTTATTCCAAGAGCCTTTCTAAATCTAGTCTAAATTCTAACAGTTCCCTCTTGATATATTTCTGCAAGCATTTTAGATTTTTCTTAAAAAAATTGTACTTGTGTGTAATGTTGACTGTGTTGTTTGATAGTTTATGCACTCCACTGGATCACCTTCTCAGCTGGATACAAAAATGAGTATCTTTCAGTTGAACAGACTGCGTTAGACAGGGTTCTCCAGAGAAACAAAACCAGGACACTAGTAATTCTGCTTATATATTTAAAGAGACAGAAGGATATATAAGATAAGAAACAAAAAGTTAGCTAATCTATAAAGCAGTACAAATGGCTCGGTGCAACTCACTTGAGTGAGACAGCTAGTAGATTGGCAGTCCTTGGAGTCTTGAGGGTCCCCAAGTAGTCCTCTGTAGAGCAATTCAGACTATCAGGCCACAAGCGGCAAAGCAGGTCACCAACAGTCAGCCAGATGACAGAGTCCGACAGTCCCTAGCTCAAGAGATGTATATTCCAGGAGTGTGACAAAGCAGGGCTTGAAGGAACCTCAACTCACAGCAATATAGTCCACAGATGAGGTGTCCCACAGGTAGTGTCACTTGGAGATCAAGGCACAAGGGAACAAGGCAGCAGAGGGCAAGGGTGGGGCTCACTGAGCCATTTCTGTCTCTGCACTTTGATTGATCTTACATGTGTTCATTGACCTTGTTGTCACAACAGACCTACCTATCTTCTTTGGCCATGTTGGCAAAGTAAGCTTACCTCTCACAACAGACATATAATTTTCTTCCAAATTTATTGTCATAGAGGAGAGAGCACTTTCAGCATTTTATATGTTGAAACCTTTCAGTTGGTCTTCCTTCAAGTCTTGGTTTTTGTCTCCCCCAACTTTTTTATCAATGGCTTCAAGGTGGTTTAGGCTTTTCTTCAATTACAAGTGCTTTATCGCTTGCCACCTCCTGAAGTAGTTGAACTTCAACCAATTCTTTTTGACAGTGACTCTGTGTATTTTCCATATTTTTTCCTATGCTTCCTGTGCCTGTCTACATTTTCCCATATCTACAAGTTGAAACTCTTGCCGTCCAGTTAATTCTGACTCAAAGTTACCCTAAGAAGGTCTTGTCACATATGTTGGGTTGCTAACCTTATGGTTGGAACCCACCTGCCTTTCTCCATGAGAAAATCAGACTGTGCTCTTGTAAAAATTTACCACTTTAAAATCCAAAGGGGCAGTTCTACCCCATCTTATAGATTTGACCTTTTACCTTTTCCATCTATGATCCCTGATGCCATACCAGGGTACAACTGTTTTTTGGCCATTAGTGTTAAATGTATCATATCAATTCTTAAGATGTTTTCTAAGTTCAGAAGGCATTAACTTAAGATTTTATTTTGGCTCTCATGATTTGTTTTCATTTTATTAGCTTCAACTTTGACTTGTATTTGAGCACCTGAAGGTTTGTTCCTAAAATCATGCTTGATAAAATAATAATATTGGATACATACAATTTATTCTTACCTGGTATACATATTTGAACTAAAATTTATGTTTTCTTATGTATAGGTAACTGTCATATAGCAAGTTAATTTAAGTAATAATAATTTTTTTTTGCACAAACTCACATAAAGCCTTTATTGGCTAAAGTTCTACAAACTTTGATAAACAATTAATCTATATACCCCCTAGATCTTTTATACAATTCTTGTTGGAAGAATCTAGCTATGCCTGGAATGAGTTTAAAAACATTCAGAGATCTTGTTCTCTTTTTTCACATTTTGGGCCTGTTTATCCATTGACATTAGGTCTTCTACATCTGTTCATGCATTTAAATGAAAGTTAAAGACCTTCCTCTTTGATCAAGTTTTAGTGTTTTCATAATTTATATGTGCTATACTATCTGAGAAGAGTTTGTTCAGAGCAATTTTCTCTGTTGTATCTGTCACTGGTATTTTTATGTCTTTTATTCCCCAGCCTTTAAGATGTGATGTGAATAAAAACAGCTTTCTAAATAAAGATTGATTGTTTGGTAACAGTTTCTCATCAAAAAATCCCCAAAACCCCAAAAATTGCTCATATGAGTGGTAATTATAGTATATATATGTTGATTTGAATATTGGAAAAATATTTATCTTCACCTAATGACCTGTGCACAAAGTTATGTTTTATATAGATGTTAAAGTTGAACTGCAACTATTAATTTGAAAAAAATGAATAATATCTTATTCAGATAGCTGAAAACATCTGTGAATAGTCTAAGTATAAATAATCTAAATATAAATATTATAACGAATATTTATTTCCATGAACTTTTAGTCTGTTGTTCTCAGTGTCCTTGAGTTGGTTCTGACTGACAATGACCTTATATAGAACAGAATGACATCTTGCCTAACCCTGAGCTTCTGCAAAATTGTTTCCATGATTGATCCTATTGTTAGTCATTGTGCCAATTAATCCTTTTTTTTGTTGTTTTTTGAGTCATAGCTGCAGAAAGCAGATAGAACTTACTTAGGAATGAAAAGTACAGAAAGACTTCATTGGGAAAAGAACTTCTAGGAGAGGGAGGGAGAGCAGAGAAAGGGATGGGAGCATTGACCCCCGGGTGGTTTAACAATCCAGCAAGTAGGTAATGGTTGTGCTGTCAGTTAATCTTTTTAAGACTCTTCATCGATTCTACTCAACCTTTACTTTATCAGGCATAGTTTCTCTACAGACTGGTTTTCCTGACAATATGTCCAAAGTATGTAAGATGAAGTCCTGCCTTTCTCCTTTGTAAGGAGCATTCTGAGTATACTTTTTCCCAAGACAGATTTATTAGTTTTTCTGGCAGACCACAGCACGTTGAATCATCACACTCTGTCTGAAAATTAATCCAACTGTATTTTTTAGCCCCACCCCATTTTTTAACCAACTGTATTTTTTATTGAATACCAAATAGAGCTTATATTTTGTCCATTTGTCTAAATTTATATATATTAGAGTATATATTCAAGTCTGACATGTGTGTTAAAAAAATAGATTGGGTATTCAAATTTTCTTTTCTGTTAGCAAGTACTAAACTACATTTGGAGCTCCAAACACTGTCTTGAGTTTTGGGCAGAAATGTTTAACTGCTTGCATGACATCCTCATCCGGTCACCTATTTCATATCTCAAGCAACTTTACTTGTCTAAAATAAACTTTTGTAGTCAACCCTTTCTCACAAAGCTACTTCTTTATTTAATTATTGTAATTCAGTCATTCAGGAAAATTCAACTAGATATGGACCTACAAATCTAAGTTAATCTTTATTTTTCTCTATTCATTCTATGGGCTTATACATGTTAGCCTACCATAAAATTGAAAATAAAATATATCCCAATAAAATAATAAGTATTATCAGTATTTATTACATAATTGCTCTCACTTCTATTCTCAAAAGGAACTTGTCAGCAGCCCACCATCTCAGGAGGCAGCATATGAGCAAGAGGTAACGGCATTGAAGGAAGAGTTCAAGCTGCACTGAATGCTTTTGCCAAAAATGAAACTCCAGGAATTGACAGAATACTCACTGAATTATTTCAGAAAACTCAAAAAGCAGTAGGATCAGGCACTCCTCTAAGCCAGGAAATTTGAAAAACAGCTACTTGCTCAGTTGACTAGAAGAGATTCATATTTTGCCCATTCCAAAGAAAGGTGACCCAACAGAATTATCAAACTATAGAATGATATCATTCATATCATACACAAATAAACATTTATTTAAGGTTACCCAATAACATGTCTACAGGGAACTGCCATAAAACCAGATTCAGCTGAGGGCGTGGAGCAAAGGCTATCCTTGCTAATGTCAGATGAAATCTTTGCTCGAAGCAGAAATTTCTAGAAGGGTGTTTACTTGTGTATCATTGATTACGCAAAGTTATGTGGCTGTGTGAACCATAAGAAACTGTGGATAACCTTGAGAAGAATAGAAATTCCAGATCACATCATTGTCCTCATTTTGAACTTTTTCACAGATGAGTAGGCAGTTGTGCAAACAGAGCAAGAGAATATAGATGGCTTAACATCAGAAACGTGTGCTTCGGGGTTGTATCCTCTCACCATCCTTGTTCAATCTATATGTTGAGCATACCATCAGAGAAGCCAGATTACATGAAGGAGATTATGGCACCAAGATTGGAGGAAGGCTTATTAAAAACCTGCAATATGTAGATGACATAAACTTGCTGGCTAAAAGAGGAAAAATGGAAGCACTTGCTAATGAAGATCAAGAATTGTTGCTGTCTGTGAATATGGATCAAGGTAAGGATGATTAGAATCCTTACAACTGGACTAATAGATCACATACTGATATATGGAAGAAAAAGTTGAAATTGCCAAGAATTTTGTCTTGGTTTCACCATCAATGCTCAAGAAGTAGCAGTCAAGACATCAAAAGACAAATGGAATTAGATAAATCTGTTGCACAGACCTCTTTAGAGTATGGCAGGTTTCTTTGAGGACTCAGGTGTGCCTGACCTAAGCAGTGTTATTCTCCATTGTATCACATGCACATGAAAATTGAACATTGAATAAGAAGTGTTGTACGTGAACAAGCACATTGGAATTGTAATGCTAGAGAAGAATGTTGACAGTTCAAGGGAAAAATCAATCTATCTCTGAAGAGGTAAGGCCAAAGTGCTTCTTATAGGCAAGATAGAGACTCCATTTTATTTACTTTGGACAGCTGGTTAGGAGAGAACTGTTCCTAGAGAAGGATATCATGCCTGGGTAAGTGGAAGAATGGTGAAGATGAGGAAGGCCTTCATCTGGATGGGTTGACACAATGGTTGCATCAAGGGACAATGGACCAATCGTAAATATGGTGCAGAGTCATGTTGTGTTTTGTTGTGTGGTGCACAGGGTCACTGTGGGCCATAGCCAACTCGAGGGCACCTAACATTATTCCAATGCTACTTTCATATCACACTTCTGTTGCTGTTAGGTAACATCAAGTCAGTTCTGACTCATATGCAATAGAATATGACCCAGTCCTGCCTTACCTTCACAGTGCTTTTTCTTATGTTTGAGCCTATTTTTGCATCCACTGTGTCAATTCATCTCACAAAAGGCCTTTCACTTTTCTCTTCCTCTTTCCTTTACCAAGTGATGTTCTTCTCCAGGTTTTGGTTTACCCTGACAACATGACCAAAGTGTGTGACATAAAGTCCTTTTGCCTCTAAGGAGTTTTCTGACTGTACTTCTAAAACATATGTCTCTGTTGGCAGTCCATATGTCATTTTCAATATTGCTTACCAACAATGAATGTATCAATTCTTCTTCAGACCTAATTCAATGTCCAACTTTCACATGCGTATGAGGCTATGGAAAATATCATGGTTTAGGTCAGGCATACCTTAATCTGCCAAATTAAATCATGCTTTACATCACTTTAAAGAGTTTTCTGCAGCATATTTACATAACACAATGTGTCATTTTATCTTATGATTGCTGTTTTCATGAGCATTGATTTTGGATCAAAGGAAGAATAAATCCTTGAAATTTCAATCACATCTCTTGTGGCAATAATCTCCTAATGTTATTTTGCATCCATGATTCCTTCCATTAGGCAGAACTAAAGATCTCTACTTACATTTGTGAGTATATGCTTAAATTTCTGTAATGACTTTCCAAACCACTGTATTTTTTGGACCATAAGACACACCTGCCCATAAGATACACCCAGTTTTTAGAGCAGAAAAACAAGAAAAAATATTCTGAACCAAATAGTACCAGCATAATAAGATGTTCTGGGGTACCACACCTTTGGACCATTAGAGGCACCCTCATTTTCCCCCACTTGGGGGGGGGGAACAAGTGTGTCTTATGGTCTGAAAAATACGGTATGTACTTTATCCTACAATGTCTTACCTGATCTGACCATTGACTTCCTTTAAAACCCCACCTTCTTGACTTTACTCATTAAGGACCATACAAATTTATTTGGATAAGCTCTTTTGATTTATATTGATTTTGGGCTTAGTGTGAAATTCTTCCTTGCAGGAGGTAAAACATCATGACACTGGTAAAATGATAGATACAAAAGATCAATAAAGTATAAAGAAGGAAAAGAACACCTTACTGCCATTGAGCGATGCCACTCCTTGTGAGTCCGTAGGCCAGGGCAGAGCTGCACCTCTTTCTCCCACACAGCGGCGTGGGAAAGGGTGAACTCTGACTTCCTGAGGAGAGCAGTAACTGCTAAACTACCAGGGCTTCTGGAAGCAAGTAGAGGAGCCAGTAACAAATTCATCCACCGACAAAAACTGATCTTTAACAAAGAGCCAAAACGTGTTACATGAGACAGACATAGTTCCCTTTAACAATGGTCTTTCCACATTGGAATTCCATCTATAAAAGAATGAAAGATTCATACCTCATGTGACTTTTAGTTTCTTGTCATTTTCTTTGTATAAGTATTTTATTTTTCTGCATAGGTTTTCCTGAATATTTACTCTATTGTGTCCATAGCATTATATTCTTTCTTTATCATTGTTTTGTTATTTATACAGAAATCCAATTGGTTTTTGTATGTTACTCATGTGTGTGTGACCCAAATGAGTTTTATGAAAGATAGAAGGAGTTTCAAGCTTACACAGGTTTCTCAGGGTCCCTCACCCCTGTTGGCCTGTCGGGAAGCTGCTGGGGAAAAGTGATGGTTGGCTCTGGGCTCCTGCCTTTTCAGTTCTGCAGTGGGGAGGCATGATTGATGACCCTGGTTGACCCTATTGGCTGAATTGAATTCATCTGGTCTAGATGGGTCACTCCATCTGGTCTAGAGGGCCCTCCTGACCTTCTGAGCATGCCCATTTCCCTAGCTTTCCACAGAAATCTTCTAGCTGCATCAGGGTTGGAAGGGAGAGCATACGATTCTCTGGTCATGATTCTCCTTTTTCTAAACTATATTGTGGCCAATAGAGTGGCAAAACTGAAACAGGTTCGGTTTGTCCAGCTTCTTCATATCAAATCTATTTAAAATAAACAGGATACATCTGAGGGGCAACTCCTGGGTATCGAGCTGGTAAGTCCCCTTTAGAAAACACAAAACAAGGTTACTGAGAGCTTGATGTTTCAAGGTCAATAACCGCAGCTTCAGTGCTCACACCTGGGCTGCTGGGAGTCTGAGGCCTCAGGCAGACACCCCTGCCAGAGGAAAGGGGTCATAAGCCAGTCACTGCAGTTGACTAGGTCCAACCGTCCTCTAGAGACCACAAGGGAGAAGGGCCACGGTTTAGTGTGGCTCACAGCCTTCAAAGACACCTGCTGGCAGGAGCAGACTTAGCAAATCTCTGAAGGGAGGGACATCTGCCTGGCAGCTCCAGGAACCTTTAGGGAAATTAGAATTTCTGGCTGGAAAATCGTGGTAGCAGAACTGGAATAAGAGCTGTTCCCAAAAGTTTTGGATGCAGTATCATTGAAAGGCGAAAGTTAACAGTCATTCAAGCTAGGCTTCTGAACGCCTCTGGCCTAGGTCTGGGCAATGGAAAACCTGCCATTAGCCAAAGAGCAAACCTGCGCTGGAAGAACATTAAAACTACTTGTCTGTAAAACCAGGAGAAAGCTAAAAGAATGGAGATAGGGAAATATTTGATGCCAGGACTAGGCGAGGTTAACTTGCAGACACAAGGAAGCTGCTTGGGAAAAGTCGCCTGTTTGTTATTCTTTTCTTCTGCCACCTTGCCAAATAGTTTGATGACTTCCAAGGGTTCTTATTGTCGAGTCTTTGGGATTTTCTCTGTATGAAGTTGTATCATCTTCGAATAATGAGAGTGTCACATCTTCTTTGCCAATCTGGATTTCTTTGATATCTCGGATTGTTTACTTTTTATTTGATGCATGTATATACTACAGTTTTTACTACTCCATTACTTGTACTGTAATTTTTTCTATTCGCATACTTATTATGTCAATTAGAGTCTTTAAAGTTTGGACAAAGGGTTTCAAATGTTTGTGAAAATTCCAATATCTTTTCTTTCCAGTTTTCCATGAGTTTTTTGAAGTGCCTTCATAACATCAGGAGATGTTCAAAGTCTCCAAACTTTCAAACTTCATGTGGAAGGCCAGAGATTGAAAGCATTTTATAGCTCTCTCCTGCAGTCCTGCGACAACAGCATAATCAAACTTAAAATTTTAAATATACATGATGTATTTTTCCAAGTTTCACATATCCAATGATGTCATATCATAAATGGAAATAGCCTTTATAAACCAACCTATTAAAATCATATATAAAGATATACAATGCTTAAGAGCTGTATAGTTTGTAGTTAACCATTAGCTTTGATTTCTTGTATTTTGGATATATATTGACATTTTCATGTGTTAAGGCTAAGTGATCACAAAAAGAATTTCTTAAAAACCTGCTTGGTTAATCTTCCTGTATATTTCTATTTAAATACACATTTTTTTTCCTAATTAAGGTGGTAAAGAAACAATTTGTTTTGAGTAATTTTGAAAAATTCATTTATTTTTACTACAGGATTTGACAACATACTTTTTAAGAAAAGAAAAAAAAGGATACTTTGGCTAAATTGCTTTGATTTTATTGTTTAATTTTTGGGAAACTTAAATCTTCACAAGATTGAGTCTTGCTTGCTAGGATGAAGCTATATTTATTTATTAAAAAATCAATTTTTAGATCCCCTAGCAAAATTTTACAGTTTCTCTCCATTTTATATAAAGCTCTGAAAAGTCTTCTTAAATGTATAACCCTAAACTTTATGTATGTTTCTCTTTTTATGAGCACTTTATATATTTATATACATTTATATACATTTATATATTTACTTCTGTTAAGATTTTTTATGGAATACCTTTTATTAGAGATTTATAGCATTTTTGACCACTCTTCATTTAAAATTTTTTTCAGTTGATTATGGAGTTTTCATGTATAAAAACATACTCTCTGAAAATAGTAATTATTTCTTCTATATGACGTTGGTACCATTTATCTGTACTTTTGTTGCTTTGTTGAACAGTTTTTTAATTACAATTTGAATTAATATTTAATGGGGGAAAAGTAGCAATCTTGTTTCTCTACAATCTTCTAGTGTTTTATAGTTAAAAATAAGTTATCTTACATTGAGATTTGTCTACCTAATTGTTAATTATTAAAATATTTAGTTAATTAATTTAATTAAGTTTGCTTTCAAAATATGTTGACCTGCTCATGATTTATTTTTCTTTTTGGACATAAGACAATAAGAATATTATAACTATTCCTGCTAATAGTAAAAGCAATGAATTATTGGGCACTTAATATGAATCAAATAGCTAGGTAGTTTTTTCTGTATGGCTTCCTTCGTATCCTATTATTCCCAGCAGCATTCTGAAAATTTCTTTCTGTGACTGGTCAATATCTGCCTCTTCCGTGCACATTGTTAGGCTCATGACTTCTTCCAGCATTGTCTTCTGTTTCTCCTGCTTTCTCGTTGAGGATGTTTAGGCTGGTTGCTGTTTATGTGTGGTTTTAGAGGAGCCTGGAGCCATCTTTGTGAATTGAAAACCACTGGGCTCTTTCTTGGAGGAGTATTCTTACAAACTACCTACAGGTAGCTGTGTTGGTGGGTCAGGTCACCATTGTATCTTCCTGTGGTTTCACTCTTCCCTTAGCTGACTGATATTCTGTTATGGAGAATGTGGGTTGCATAGTCCTTTCATGGCACACCGGTCAGGTTGTTGTGGGCCCATGAGGGTGGTGTTTCACTGACTGAGCTCTAATGTGGGGTTCTCTGACGAGGTCTCAGAAGTTCTCCTCTTGTTTGGTATTATGTTCCCTTTAGGGCTCAGCCTGGGGAAATCACTATTCGCAGCAAAAGGGTGGAGGTAGCTCTTCAACTGGAGCCCATAAGCCCAGCATTTTATAGTACACATTTTTCTGGTAGGCGAACATTGAACAACTTGTTCTGAGTTGGTGCACCCACTGGTGTCAACTGGGAAGGTTCTCGCTGGACACAGTGAATTTTTTCATAAAAGCAGTTTCTCTAGAACCTCAGTTTTTTGTGATGGATGATGTAAGAGAAAAGAGTGCAGTTGTAAAATTTTGTTTCCTGCTCAAGAAAAATGCCACAAAGGCACTTGAGGTGTTAAACATAGCTTACAAGGACAGCACTATGGGAAAAACTCAAGTGTATGATCAGTTTTTTCATTTCAAAAAAGGGGAATTGTTTATTGATGACAAAGCTTGTTCGGGATATCCTTTAGTTTCGTGAACAGATGAAAACATCAACAAACTTTGTGCAGTTGTGCTTGAAGACCAATGGTGGACCTGTGACAGGGTGAGGAAGTTATCTGGACTATCTTGGTGCTTGGTTCAGCAAATTTTGTTAGATTTGGGAATGAGAAGGATCACTGTGAAATTTGTGCCTCAGCTTCTGACTGACCAGCAAAAATGCATTGAGTGGAAACATGCCATACTTCCCAATACATAAACCATAGATGTATGAATAGATATATATCCACTGGTAATGAGATATGGTGCTGTCCTTACAACATGGAATACAAACATCAGTCAAGCTGGTGGAAGATGACTTTATTACCTGCCCCCTACCTTATCCCCCCAAAAAAACTTGTCACATGAATTAAAAAATCAAGATAATTTTCTTTCTTCTTTTTTTTTTTATGTGAGGAGGATAGCGCATTTTGGAATTCACTCTTTGAGAAGAGACTCTCAATCAAACTTTCTATTTAGAGTTTCCTAAAAGATTGCCTGGCAATGTGCAACAAAAAAAGCTTCAGCTGTGGCAGATGGGGGACTGTTTTGCCACCACGACAATGCACCTGCTACCTCAGCCATCTCAGTATGCCAGTTTTGGGCAAAAGAATGGCATTCTTCTGTTGACCGACTGGGGTACCTTACTCACCGAACCTCCTTCTATGAGACTTTTTTGCTTCTGTGAATGAAGTGGGGCATGAAATGACAGCATTGATGGCATGTAAGAGGTAGAGATAGAACTGAGAGAGGTGCTTTCAGGCATTTAAACAGATATATTTGAAAAATTTTTCCAAGAATGGAATCACCGGTTTGATAAATGCAATAAGAGTAATGGAGAATACTTTGAATGTGATGAGGTTGTTTTATGCATGGCTTTGAAAAACAAAAAAAAATCTCTTTTTGAGTGCTTTGTAACATGGGCTACAAAGTCCCTAATCAGGTATAATGCAAACACATTTTTGTTCTCTATTCCTTTACAAAGGCTTCATTCGTTTCAGAGTGTTTGTTAGTAATTCCACTGCATTAAAATTGTTGAACTACGTGATTAGATTAAATATCTCTTTTGGAAATCCTCACATATCATTATAATTAAGTCGTGCTGTGCAAATGGACTTTGGCTTTTCCTTGTTATCCATAGACTTTTGGAAATGGGGTGCTCAGAATTTAAGCTCTAAAATGATTTCACCTTCCAGTCATTGACTAAATTACCTATAATCCTTTGATCACACTGGCTGATGTGCTTCTTCTGTGAGGACTCAGCCGACATGTCACTTAGGTGGTTCCTTGTTTGAAAACATGATTTTAATATTTCATACAAGATTCTTTCTGATAGATTGCCATGTCCAAAGAGGTAGATAGTCTTAGATTAAGTTTTTTAGATGACACCCAAGTTCAGAATCTATTCATACATCTATGGTTTATGTATTTTCCTGATCTATCTTAGAGACATCATTATCACTTTATTGGAGAATATTATGAATTTTCCCTTTGGAGCATAAGGTAATTCTATTGACAATATCATTGATTTAGTCAATGGTATAGAATCTAAAATACTATTAAGACAAAGAAAGTATACATGTATAGGATATTATTTTTGATAGAAATACATGACTTATTGACTCCTATAGACTTAAAAATTCAGGTCACAGCATACCATTTGTGCAAACAATTTATAGCTAGGACAAAACTTTCAATAGTATTAATTCACTAAGGTATAGCTGTGCCTGCCAGACAAAGACATACTAAAGCAAAGCAAATTTGCTATGAAGATATCAAATATCTGGTAGCCTAGCACTGAGCACATTCTAAGTAAGAGATTTGAATCAAAGTCCAATGGCTTCCAAATCCATAATGTTGGCATAGTGAACTGTCTTCTTATACTGGAGCATTTCAGCCTTAAGTCCAAGGGTGATTTGTAGTTTTTTTTATCTGCTGCAGGTGTGTTTAAAGTAAAGTCCAATTTGCTTAGTGAAATTTTGCAATTTTCTGGTGAGGCCTATCAAGAATGTTGTGCATCTCAAATCTAAATTGCTATTTGTCCATAGAACACAGTGTAGGTCATGAAGGGCTGGATCGATACTCAGTCGAATATACCTGCATGTGAACATAATGCAGGGCGTAATTTTCCATTGAGAGGCTATATAAATAACGTTAAGTGTTTTTTCCCAATGTCAGGTTGCCCTTTTTGGTTCACCCACCAACAGAAGTGAAATCATCTTCTCTGAGCCAGATATGCCCCTTTTCCCCACCTCTGGACTCGAATTTCCGTTAAGGTTCATTGAGAGCCCTTGTAGCTGTATCTGTTGATTTGTGCTAACCATAAAACAAGGTCATTTGGCAGAAACTGATTGGTCTCCTCCCTCTCTCTTCAAATTAGAAACTGTCTCCAGCTTAGATGAGGCCTTCTGTAATGAAGTGGTTTTCAGATGGAAAAATAAAAGACTGACATATGAATCAGAAGCATACTGACACACCACCTCATTGAGTAGGAGATTAAGGAAACTGAAAATCGATCCCTGCCTTTTTCTTGGTGTTTATCAATATAGTAGTATTCTTATACACTATTTGTCCTTTTGTGATTGGCTTATTTCACTCACCACATGGTTTTCAGGTTCATCCATGTCATGAGGTGTTTCATGGTTCTATCATTTTTTATGGATGCATTAGCTCCATTGTTTGTGTGTACCAGAGTCTCTTATTCATTCTTCTAGTGAGGGATGTCTGTGCCATTTCTGACTTCTAGTCAGTGTGAACTATTTCACAACTAGCACAGGATAGAGTACATGTCTGTTCGTGTTGTGTCTCTTACCCCATTAGAGGTATTGCTGATTTGCTGATTCTTAGTGAATTTCAATTCCCAGTTATTTTAGGTAGTGCCACATTGCTGTTCACAATGGTTGTACATGTCTATAAGCCCTCAAGCAGGGTGTAAATGTCCAATCTCTCACCCCTTCTGCATTTTCTGCTTTTAAAAGTGTATTTAGTTGTTCTTTCTTTGCCAGGGCAAGTGATATCTCATCAGTGTTTGATTTGTATATCTTGGATGAGTAGTGATTGTGAGCAATTTTTTCATGTGCTCATTGTTCATGTGAATGCCATTTTTGGTGTACTGTCTAATCATGTCTTTACCTAATTTTTAATTGGATTATTTCATTCTTGTTGAGGTGCTATAGAATTCTACAGATTTTATAAATTGGTCCCATGTTTGCTATGCCATTGTGAAGGATATTTTACCAGTCCATGAACTTTATAAAATTTTTTGATAAAGCTTTTTGATATGCATTAGTGTCTTATTTTTAGTAGATCATAGTTGTGTATTTTGTATTCTACTTCCTTTATTGTATTTGGTAGTATATGTATTCTCTGTAATAGGACCCATAAGTTCATCCTAGTTTTCTAATTTATGATTCTTATATCTCTGGGATTTACATTTAGTTAACTCTGGTATATCTTGAGTTTTTGTTTGTGTGTGTGCATGTAGTGAGGTTTGTTTCTCATTTCATTTTTTTTATAGATGGAAACCCAATTTTCCTAGGACTATTTGTGGAAGAGACTGTCTTTTTTTCACTTAATATTTTTTGGTCCTTTGTCAAATATCAATGGCTTATAGGTACATGGATTTAATATTGAGACTTCTATTCTATTGGTCTATATATCTCTAATTGTAGTACAAGGTTGTTTTCACTACTCTGTCTAACAGAGTTTGAGATCATTTAGGGCAAGATCTCCTCCTTTGTTCTCTTTTCTTAAAGAGTTATTTTCTTATTTTATCTCTCTTCCTCCTAGGTAGGAAGTTGATAATTAATTTTCTTTCATTTCTTTAACAAATTAAGTTGGAATTTGGATCTGAATAATATTGGTTTGGGTAGCATTGACATTTTCACAATACTAAGACTGCCTCTCCATGAGTATGGGATATTCTTCCATTTGTGTAAGTCTATTGTGCTTTTTTTGTAGTACTGTTATGTAGTTATTTTTTGTATGTCTTTTGTTTCTTTGGTTATGTTTATTTCTATGTACTAACATAAAAACGATAGTCCTTATAATAAGGGAACTTTGGAATGGGCTGAGAGAAATTCTAAAATAATGGGAAAATGTATTTTAAGAGTAGTCATAAGGATAGATATTGAGAAAATATATTTCATGATGAAAAGAAGAGATAGAACAGAAAGAGAGGGTGGATGGAGCAGGAAAAGAGTGTTATCAAATAGCACATCAGAGGAAAAAGATTTATATATGTAAATGTTAAAAAGAATAATTATGAAGGAAGGGTAAAAAGAAAGAGAGAGGGAAAGATAAAAGAGAATAAAGCAGAAAAGGGACGCAAGAAGAAAGGGTTGAAGGTAAACATTAAAGAGTTAGGGAATAAAAAACAGGAACATGGCTTATATGAGGTTGTGGGGTTCTGTGTAATGACAATATTGAACATTGATATGTCTACACCTTTAAGGTAAAGTGACCAGACATCCTGCTTTTGGCGGGACAGTCCCGATTTTAAACAATTTTAACAATTTTTCCCGCATCCTGTGGCTTTTTAAAAAGTCCCAATTTTGGGATAGAGTGCACGACAACTAGGGAATATATCCGCCCCCTCTGCCCCCCAATGATGTCCCACTTCAACAATGTTAAAATCTGGTCATTATACTTTAAGAATATCTTTGTGTAGGAAGTAGACCAGGAAATGAAATAATAAGCAATCCGTTTAAAACAGGGCAAACCTAGTTTGAGTGGTTGTGCTTAGATCTGTGGAGGTGTTGGCATGTGAACTTGTGTCCACTTCACAAGTGCTGATCTGAAGGATAGGGTCATATGGGAAGACGGTATAAGAAGAAAAATTTCAGCGAAATGAAAGAAAAACCACAGTTAGGGTGGGCATTCCTGAGCCCTTGGTGCTGATGGCATGTTCACTTAGCTGCCACTTGGGAGGGAAGTGGGGTCTCCTCAGGAAGGAGAAAAGATAAAAAAAAAAAAAAAAAAGGAAAAACATTGCTTTGAAGAGTTGCCCAATGAGTATATGTGGACCAAACTACCCAGGTTGTTTGTTATCCAGACAGGAATGCCAGAGGTTTGCAGGCTAAGAGGTGTTGCCTGGTATGTTGGAGTAGAAGCAGGAAAGGAGTAGTTTGTGCGGGGGTGATCGAGTGCACAAAAGTTGCTTAGGCCACTGGTCAAGGGTCAAGGGTAGTTCATAACATTCAGCAAGTATTGCTGAATTGCAACTTTAAGAAACTGTTGTAAAATTCAATCCTTTAGTAACTCACAAGCTCCATTCAAACCTTATTCCTTTATTTTGTGTGAATCCCTGGTTATGACTATTAGAAGCACAGAGAGAAAGGCTTGATGCCTAAAGGCCCTCCAGTAGCCTTTTTGATTTTGGGATATGATGGTCCAATGCATGGAATTAACCTAAAGATTGGAGCTTTGAACCCACTCATGGTGCCACTGAAGAAAGTCTTTCAGCTGACTTTCACAAAGGTGAGAGTCAAGAAAACCTTTTGGAGATGTTGTATATCATAGTACATGGTGTTGCCATAAACCAGAAGCGACATGATAAAGCAACATCAGTTTCCCTTTTTAGGTATATTTTCTACTTCCTAACTATATATATATATATATATATATATATATATACACACACATATATTTATATTTAAAATTATTTTATTGAGGGCATCAACTCTTATCACATACATGCATCCATTGTTTCAAGCACATTTGTGCATTTGTTTTGCCATCATCATTCTCAAAACATTTGCTTTCTACTTCCGCCCTTGGGATCAGCTCATTTCTTCCCTCACCCCAACCATGAACCCTTGATATCTTATAAATTATTATATCTTTGTCATGTTTTACACTGTCCATCGTCTCCTTTTATCCACTTCTCAGTGTCCTTACACTAGGGAGGGGTTATTTGTTGGTTCTTGTAATCAGTTTCTCCTCCCTCCCAGTATCACTACTCTCACCACTGGTACTGAAGAGTTTCCTGTCCTGGATTCCCTGTGTTTCCAGTTTTTATCTGTACCAGTGTACATCCTCTGGTCTAGCCTGATTTGCAAGGTAGAATTGGGATCATGATAGGGGGTTGGGAGAAAGCATTAATAATTAGAGAAATCTGTATGTTTCTTCCTTGCTATATTGCAACCTGACTGGCTCATCCCCTCTCCATGAACCTTCTGTATGAGGATGTCCAGTTGCTTACAGATGGACTTTGTGTTCCCATTCCTCACTCCCCATCATTCACAGTGTTATGAGTTTTTGTTCTTTGATGTCTGCTACTTGATCCCTCTGACATCTCGTGATCACACAAGTTGGCGTGCCTCTTCCAGGTGGCCTTTGTTGCTTCTCAGCTAGATGGCTTCTTGTTTATCTTCAATACTCTCAGACCTGAGACACTATATTTTTATTTTTCATAGACAAGCACTTTCTTCACCACCCACTTTAGCGATTATGTCAGAGAGGTTAGCATCGTGGAATGCCAGTTTAATAAGAACAAAATTTTCTTGCATTGATGGAGTACTTGAATGGAGACCTGATGTACATCTGTTATCTAAATACTGAACCTATAAATACATGCACATAGATCTATTTCTCCATCATCACCTATAAATATATTTACATATGGACATACCTATATCTAGACCTCTACGTAGAACCTAGGTTCTTTATCTATATTCATTTTACTTCAAATTGTATTCAATTGTGCTTTATGGGCAAAATAGTTCATGCTGAATTCTGACATTCCCTTTCATTGTGTTCAACCATGTGCACATTTCACTTAGCATTCCATTGTTATTTTGTTAAGATTCTTTCTCTTCCTCTTTTTCTCCAACAGAATTTGTTCTCATTTTGGTTGAACAATCTGATTAATTCCCTGAAGATATCACTTTCCTAGACAAAAAAAAAATCTTACTTTTCAATCTTCAAGAATGACAATTACCCTCTCCCCATCTCTGTGAAAAAGAAAGAAAGAAAGAAAACTCTGGATCCTAGTGTATTTTTTCATCTTAACGCTTTGTTTTGTTTTACTGTATTACAGATTGGGTCCAAAAGGAGATTATGATACAGCAAAGTGATCAATAAGTGAAAATTTCTTATTTATATATATAGAAATATAGTCTTAATATAACACTGGGGATCATTTTTCCATTTATCATCAGCACAACTGAAAAAAAGATTAAAAGCAGACACAAAGAGTTAGTATAAAGAAGGTGAATAATTATTCAGTGTTATCCGAGTCAGTTGTTCACAGTTTACTTAATTTTCTCCTTGAAACACAGCCCCAAACACAGAATTAGGCTCATCCTCAACTGTAAAAAAATAAGACATCATTTCTCTATGGCTTAATGCTATTTTAATTAAATGGAGAATAATAGTATTACCTCTTTCATAGGCTTATTGGAGGATTACATGGGATCAAATAAAACATAAGTCTGAAAAAGGTGTAAACCATACTTAACCTCTACTAAGGGCTTAGTATGAATTGTTCTTCTTAGTTATGTCATTGTTAGATGCCATTAAATAGACTCTGACTTATAGCAACCTTGTACCAGAATGAAATGTTTCCTAGTCTTGCATCATTTTCTTAATTCTTAGTATCCTATTATAAGGGGAGATGACTTTTCTGGCCTTAGTCCATACACTACCTCTTTGCTTCCTCAACCATTTATGCTACATTAGCTTTCCTCTTCTTGTTTTTGAATTGACCTGCCTATTGCACACATTAAGTCTTGTTTCACTGGTTAGACACCCTGAATTTAAGCATGATGTGAATCTAAGGCTTTAAAGATTATTCATTTACTCTATTGCCAGGATTAGAAGAAAGATAAAATAGGAAGCAATCTGACTTGTCCAAGACTGGAGATCTCAGTCAGAGTTTCTCAAGATGTAGGGTTTATCTGAATTAGCTTCAGGCATTTTTGAAAGCACCAATGAAAGATATTAAACACTAATTAAGTGTTTCAGATGTGGGAAGCCTAAAATGGGGTCTGACTGTCCAGAAATGCCTTTGTGTACTGGGAGAAAACCTTTGAGAAAACCACTGATACTACATATCAGATATTTGAAATGGGCATTTAATTACACACTTGTCAAGAAACCTATATCATATTTATAAAATCTTTTCTTCCTAGTTCCTAGAGAGAAGATACGAGAAATAACAGGGCTACCAAATAATAAAAAGTTAAATGAATTCAGTATACATGAAAATGTGATGTAATATCTTCTTTAAATACACCCTTATTGGGAGTACAGTCATTGTTAAGTTAACCATCGTGTAGTTCCGGTTCATAGAGAGAGACCTTATGCAGAATGCAAGAAAGCAAACACTGCTCAGTCCTGGAGAGGCTTCACAGTTGTTCCTATGTGTAGTCTATTGTTGTAGCCACTGGGTCAATCCATCTTGCTTGTCTTCGCTTTTGCTGCCCCTCCACGTTACTGTGCATGAAGTCTTTTTCCAGGGACCTTCTGAAAACATGTCCAAAATTTTTAAGAAGACACAAACAAAAATGTTACCAAGTAAATTGTGATATAGTGCTTTCATACCTCTTTTTTTCCCCCTGCCTGGCCACCCACATTCTTCATTCCCCTTATAAATTTTATTTTATGCTTATTTAAATGATAATTACAGATTTATTTTGTATCAAACATCACTTTCATTGGAATGTGCATTTATTGTTTTAGTTATTCTTAAATCTTTTAACATTTGAAATCTCACCTTTAAGTTTTAACTCTTAAAATTAAGGTTCATATTTTTTAGAACACACTATCATTATCTCTGTCATCAAGAGAACTAGTTCATCACCATGGGAGGAGCTTTAGCTGTCTTTAGTGTCTTATTTCTTCTATGAGAAATCCACTACTTTCTGGAGGATTTTATTTCTGAACATTGACATCCATTCTGAAATATAGGAAAAATTACTATAAAACATGAACTTGATGTCTTACAGCAACTAGTCCTCATATTCCTCCCTAAAATAGCTATTAAGGCTTTTGTTGTCTAAAACATAAAAGGACTGAAGTAGTCTATGTAGTTTTGAAAAGAAAAAAGTCCCAATATAAACAAGCAGTGAAAGTTCAGTCCTGGTTGCTATTCAGCTGACATAGATTTTAAGATGCTATAAAATTGTAAGACTTTCATTTTCTGAGTTCTTAAAATATGGAATAGAAAGTGGATGTCTTACTACTGATTAAACAACAGTTTCCCTTATGCTAGGAATATCAGTAAATCAGTAAGACACCACCACCCATTTCTTCTCTCAAGTGCAGTTATCTAAAAAGAACAGCAAACAACTCACAGTTATTGTCAGTCTGACTCATACTGACCCTATAGGACATGAATTAACCAAGTCTTATACATCTTTTGGGAACATGCAAGCCCTCTAACTATTGGTAAGGACATATATCAAAGGAAAAGGTTGTGATGTCAGTAATGCATTAATAACGGGGATGATCTAGAGGCATACAAGTAATAGGAAAGGGTGGTATTGGAGGTCCCATATGACAAGGGCAGACCCCAAACTCATGAAAGTGACTGATCAGGTTTGACTAGTTCTCTGGTTCTTCAGAGATCATTTACAGTAGTGTGTGAACACCACCTACCAGGACCAAGCTGGTGCATAATAGCAAGGGATAGGGCCTGCAGTCAGAGATCTGGCAGACTGAAATCTTTAGGGAGAATAACTAAGCTTCTGATCTTCACCAAATTCTGCAAAATAGTTAATGCAATTTGCTTAATATTTTGGATGAGATGTACTTGTGGAAAAGTCTTATATTCCTCTAACACATGTATACAATGTGTAACAGTCTCTGAAACTCCTAGGAGCTGTCCCGTTCTTGTTAAATGCCATCCTCCCAGCTCCAACCCATAACGATCCCTCTTTCAACAGAATGAAGCACTGCTTGTTCCTGCACCATCCTCACAAGCGTTCAATGCCTGAGAACAATGAGGTAGTCACTGTGCATGCATCATATTGAGGGCCTTTTACTAAGCATGATGTCCTTCTCCAGGGACTGGTATTTCCTAACAATATGCCCCAAACATGTGAGGTAAAATGTTTTCATCCTTGCGCCTAAGGATCACTCAGCCCTTACTTCTTCCAATACAGACTGGATTATATTTTTTCTATTCCATGATATTTTTGATATTCTTTTCCACAATTCAAATGCATGTATTCGATGGTTTTCCTTATTCAATATCCCATTTTCACATACTTCTGGTGCAATGAAGAATGCCATGACTTGATTAAGCACACCTTAGTCCCCAAAGAAACATCCTTGTTCTTCATTACCCTAAAGAGGTCTTGTGCAGAAAATCTATCTACTGCAATTCATCATTTGATCTCCTGACTGCTGCTTCCATGAGCATTGATTGTGGATCCAAGTAAGACAAATCATTGACAATGTCAACCATTTTTCCATTTATTATGATGTGACCTAATCATCTATTTGTGAGAGTTTTAATATTCCTTACCTTGAGTTGTAATCTATACTGACGGCTAATATCCTTAATCTTCACCAGCAAGTGTTTAAGCTCCTCACTTTCAGTAAGCAAGGCTTTTGTATCTGCCTGTGTCAAGCTGTTAACAATCCTTCTTTCTTCAATCCTGATGCTGCACTTTTCATCATATAACCCAGCATCTCCGATAATTTGCTCAGAATGCAGATTGAACAAATATGTTGAGACAATCCAACACCGACACACACCTTTTCTGATTTCGGAATGTGTAGAACTCCCTTGTTCTGTTCACACAATTGCTTCTTGATCCACGTACAAGTTTTGATTGAGCACATGACATGTTCTAGAATTTCTATCCTTCTTAAGGTCATCCACGTTTTATTATGGTCCTCACAGTAGAATAGTCAATGAAACACAAATAAACATCTTTCTGGTATTGTATGCTTTGAAGCAAGATCCATCTGACATAAGAAATGACATCCCTTGTTCCAGGTCCTCTTCTGAAGTGGTCTGAACTTGCAGTTCCTATCAATGTGCTGCTCAAACTGCTGTTGGAAGAACTTGCATGAAATTTTATCTTTGTTCAAGAGCAATACTATTTTTTAAATAATTTTATTGGGGGCTCTTAAAGCTGTTATGACATTTCATACATCATCTATGTCAAGCATATTTGCACACATATTGCCACATTCATTTCCAAACCTTTTCCACTTGAGCCCTTGGTATAAGCTCCTCTTTCCCCTCCTCCCTTTTTTAATGAAACATTTTTTGGGTACTTATACACCTTCCCTCATGATCCATACATACATTAATTGTATGCAGGCCTCATTTGCACACTTGTTGCCATAATCACTCTCAAAACATCCTCCCTCCACTTAGACCCCCAATATCAGCTGCCCATATTTCCCCTCCCTTTCCCATCCTCCTCCCCATTAACCCTTAATAATTTACAAATTGTTATTGCTTTTTCATATCTGACACTGTCCACTGTGTCCCTTCACTCACTTCCCTGTTGGCCATGCTCCAGAGAGGAGGTTATATGTAGATCCCTGAAATTAGTTCCCCCTTTCTACTCCACCCTCCCAGTATCACCACTCTCATCACTAGTCCTGAGGGAACATCTATCCTAAATTCCCCATGTTTCCAACCCGTATACATCCCTTGTTCTAGCTGAACTTGTCTGGTAGAACTTGGAGCATGATAGTGGGTGGGAGGAAACATTTGAGAACTAGAGGAAAGTTGCATATTTCACTGTTACTACACTTTAATGACTCATCTCCTGCCTGCAACCCCTCTCTAAGAGAATGTCTCTTCACCTGTTGATGGGCTCTGGGTACCCAATCTGTACTTCTCCCTATTTATAAGGATATATATTTAGTTCTTTAATATCCAGCACCAGATCCCTTGAACACCTCGTGGTCACACAGACTTGTGTGCTTCTTTCATGTGGGATTTGTTGCTTCTGAGCTGGATGGCTGCTTGTTTAGACCCCAGATGCTGGATCTTTTGATAGCTGAGCACCATCAGCCTTCTTCACCACATTTGCATATGCACACATTTGTCATCAGCAATTATATCAGGAAAGGGAGCACAAAATGTTATGCTTTTTAGTTCTTGAAGCCTGATAACTGATCCCTTTGGCATCTCATGGTCCCACAAGCTGGTGTGCTTCATCCATGTAAGCTTTGTTCCTTCTGAGGTGGATGACTGTTTGTTTACTCATGCCTTAAAGATTCCAGATGCTACATCTTTTGATCACTGGGCACCATCAGTTTTCTTCACCACGTTTGCTTATGTACGCATTTGTCTTCAGTGATTGTGTCAGGAAGGTGAGCATCGTGGAATGCCAATTTAATAGAACAAAGTTTTCTTGCACCGATGAAGTACTTGAGTGGAGGTCCAGTACCCATTTGCTAACCCTATAAGTATACTACTACTACTAACCCTATAAGTATAGCTCATTGATCTATTTCCCCATTGACACATATAAATATATGCACCTATGTATATGCCTGTATTTAAAACTCTATAAGTGCCCTTTACCCCTCAGTTCTTTCTTCTATTTCCTTTTACTTTCCTCTTGTCCCACTATCATGCTCAGCCTCCATTTGGGTTTCAGTATTTTCTCTCTATTACATTACTCTTGATCAATCCCTATTGGACTTCTCTGACCCACCTTGTTACTGATTTTGATCAATTGTTATACCCTTATCCCTGGAATGGTCAACACCATCTCCTTTCCCCCTCCTCCCGTTCTCCCATGTCCCCCACCCCGGACCCATCAGTCCTGCCGTTTTTGCCTCCGGACGGTTCATCCAGCCTAATCTTATCTAGATAGACCGGCAGAGGTAACAATATGTACCAAAAAAAGCACCCTATAATGAAGCAACCAAAAAAAAATAAAACAGTGATAAGAATAAATAAACCCCAATGTCCTATATATGTAAAAAATACAAATAATAACAGTATAAAAACCCATAAATAGCTCAAGGTCTGTTCGTTGACCTCCAGGAGTGTCCCCTGGTTGAGTCAGATGTGATGCCACATCCCGGCCCCAGTTTATCCTTGACACTCCATCTGGAGCTCCATGCTCTGGTGCACACCCTTAGTGTTTTGCCATGGTGTGGTTGTATCAGATAGGGCATAATCCTGACCCTGTTTCTCCATTGTTGTCCCCAAAAGGCCTTGTGTCAGTGATGGTAGCTATATTTCATAGTGGGGCCGGCCATATAACCCTCTCTCTGCATTGGCTGTTCTGAGTGGGAATATTGTTGTGAAGGCTCAGTGGGCCAGCATGCTCTCCATTCTCTCTTCCTCCGCCTTCATTTGTTCTCATGTGCTCTGTTCAATCAGCTCTCACTCCCCAAGCTGCAGTTTCAGTGCTGACCTCCAAGACAAACTGGTGGAGAGACGGCTGTCCCTGTAGTTGGGATTGGGGGGGGGGGTGTTCTCAGACCCCTCCATTGGTTCCTCACTCTATGCTGTCACACTGCATTCACATTCTGGAACACTGGGTTTAAGTTTGGTCCCTCTTTCCTGGGGAGATATACACAATATGCTCCCCTTGGGTGGGAATGTGAGTACCCCATTCCCTCTCTACACATCACCATCTGCCCCACCCCCACCCGCATCCACCCACCCCAGTTGGCTACCATATGTAGCCCTGGATTTGATCTGGCCCCTGCCATACTACCTGGACCTCTCCCCAGGCATTTCTGAATACAGTAGCTTTCCCCCTGATACCCCTTTTGCATTTTTTTAAATTAATCTTACCTCAGTGGACTCATGTTGTACCTGTCCTTTTGTGTTTGGCTAACTTCACTTAGCATAATTTCCTCCAGTTCTTCCCATGCAGTGACGTGCTTCATGCATTCATCACTGCTTTTCAGTGATGCATAGTGCTCCATTGTATGTATGTACCACAGTTTTTTAATCCATTCATCAGTTGATGGAAATGCAAACTCTGCTGTGATGAATTATGGAGCACAGACGTCTGGTTGTGGTTTGTTGCTTGCCTCTTCTGGGGATATGCCCAGTAGGGGGATTGCAGGGTCATATGGTAGCTCAATTTCGATCTGTTTTAGATATCGCCAAATTGATTTTCATAGTGGCTGTACATATCTACAGGTCCACCAGCAGTGGATAAGTGTTCCTATCTCCCCACAGCCTCTCCAATACTTACTGCTTTTGATTTTTTGAATTGGGCTATCATTGCAGGTGTTACGTGGTATCTCATTGTTGTTTTGATTTGCATTTCTGTTTCGGCCAATGATCAGGAACATTTTCTCATATGTTTATTGGCCATTCGGTTTTCTGCCTCAGTGAAACTTCTGTTCATGTCCTTTGCCCACCTCCTCAGTGGGCAGTAAGTTTAGAGCAATACTATCATTCTACAGTTTGAGCATTCTCTTGGGTCACTTTTCCTTGGAATGGGCACAGATATGGATCCTTTCAGTTACTTGGACAGGTAGCTGTCTTCAAAAATTCCTAATATTTCTACTCTTTCCTAAAAGGTCACTATGAAGACAGCTACCTGGCAGTGAGCTTGTTTTTGGACTACTTCTGAGAGTAGCTTTTTTGAGATCTAGCTCAGACATTAGCTCCCAAATTAATTTTAGAATTATATCAGCTTAATCTTTAAGCATTCTAAGCACAAATTTTGACTTCCTATCAATTCAGTGTCCAGAAGACACACATAGCAAGTTGTCTGACTTACACTTTGGTATTAGATTATATTTATTAGTCTCAAATTAGTGACTTGTGAAAATGTAAAAAATAATATTGTCTTTTAGAAAATAATAAAAGTATCTTAATATCGATGGAGATTAATTAGCATATGTGATGATTGTGCTCTGTGAATTGCCCCATAAGCCTGTCTTGTTAGTCTTCCAATTTCTATTTACAGTATATATTTTGTGCACAAGATGATTGTGTGTGGGGCACTATAAAGCTAGCCTATCAGTCAACATTAATTTTGCTTACCAGACAGGGACATTTTGGTCTTTGGACAGATTTCACAAAACAGTCACTTTGTGGGGACCTTTTGTTTAAATTTTATTTTTGAATCATTTCAAGATGGTCATCCCCTGAGATGCCTGGAAGACGGAAGTGCTTATTATCTTTATAGAAAAGCTATATTCAAAACATATTTCAAACAATTCCTTAACACATTGAACTTTCAATAAAAACTCATTATTTAAAAGGAATCATGAAAAAGAACCAGTAAATCAATATAGAAAAAAAACTAACCTGCAGAATAATTCAGATGTTGAATTAACTGTAGACTATTCAAAAGAAAAGGGGTCATTAACAATGGTGATTTTGAAATATGTATCTTGAAAGAGTGCTAGATACTTTTTACTAAGTACAAAATAGAGTCTTAGAAAAATTAAACTAAGTTGGTGATGGTAGTGGTAAAATAAAATCTTATTTTATTTTGATATTTTATTGTAAAGGTAGGATAAAATACTAGACTATACATTGTTTATTAAAGACTCACAAATTGGATAGAAATGAAGATATCAAATGAAACACAGCACAATGATACAGCATTAGAACAAATAAGACAAGGGTTAGAAAACATAGAGATTAGAGAAAGAAATTTAATGCTTACCAAAACTGAAATTCAGAAAGGAAAGCTATGGAAAAGAAACATTTATATATGTAGTCCATCAGTTTTATTGCCATATAATTCAAATATCGTACAATTTAATAGTTCAATGACATCAAGAAGAGTTGTGCAATCAGCAGCTTGATTTCAGAACATATTTTCATTCTCGTACTCATCATTAGTAGCTATCCATGCCCCACCCCACCTTCCCTGCCATACCTCCAAGGAACCCTTAATCCCTTTACTGTGTCTAGAGGTTGACCTCTACTGCATTTCATACACAGGAAAACATTAGAAAGCAGACAAAGGAAGAATAGCATAGTATAATATAAAAACCTCAATTAAAAAAAGAAAGGAAATCTTGAAAACTAAAACCAATTTAAGTGGATCATAAGGGAGATCAAATGATAGATGTTCAATTTTAATCTAATTGCACCTGCAGCCAAGCCCTTTGCAATGCAGTCCAGGGAAGTGCTCTCACTGTTAGGTGCCACACAGTTGGATCCAGTCCATTGTGGGCCTATGCCCAAGAGAAGGAGGCACGACACCATCCAATGCCATCCTCACAACTGTTCCTATGCGCGATCCCACTGATACAACCACGACATCAATCCATCTGTCTAGCACCTTCCTATTTTTTGCCGCCCTTTCACTTTACCAAAAATAATGTCTTTCTCCTGGGCTTGGTCTTTCCTGACAAAATGTCCAAAGTATAGAAGACACAGTCCTGCCATCTTCCTTGTTAGGAATACTCTGCCTATACTTTATCCAAGGCAGGCTGGCTTGCCCCTTCCGCAGTCCATGGCACTTTCAACACACTACTCCAGCACCATGATTCAAATGCATCTTTTCTACTTTGGTCATCCTTATTCAATATTTAGCTTCAAATACATTTAATGCAATGAAGGATACTATGACTTGGGTAAGGCACACCTATGTTCTCAAAGATATTCCTTGCTTTTCAATACTCTAAAGATGCCTTGGGCAGCAGGTGTATCTAATGCAATATATATTTGATCTCTTGACTGCAGTTCCATGAGCATTGATCATGATCCAAGTAAGACAAAACACTTGGCTACTTTGATCTCTTCCCCAGATTCATCCTATGGGTCTGGTTATGAGGATTTGGATCCTTCTTACATTGAGTTGAAGTTCATACTGATGGCTATAAGCCTTGATTTTCATCAGCAAGTATTTCAATTCCTCATTTTCAGGAAGCAATTTAAATTTTCTGCATCCTGAAGGTTGTTAATAAACCTACCTCCAATCCTGTTGCCATGCTCTTCTTTATATAAGTCAGATTTTTCTGATGATTTTCTTGTCATATAATTTGAAGAAGTGTAGTGAAAGAATGCACCCTGGTACACACTCTTTCTCAGTTTACACCATGTAGTATTCCCTTGTTCTGTTCAAGCAACAGAGCAATGGTGGTGTAGTGGTTACCCATTGGGCTATGATCTGTATGGTGGACAGTTCCAAACTGCCAGCAGCTTCAATGAGAAAGTCTGAGCTTTCTACTCCTATAAGTAGCTATAGTCTCAGTAACCCTCAAGGGGCATTATGTGTCAGTATTGCCAAGAGAGCAGTGAGAGTTCACACTACTACCTCTTCATCTATATACAGATTTTGAAAGAGCAGAGTGAAGTAACTGGAATTCTCATTCTTCTCAAAATTATCAATAGTGTATTAGGGTTCACACAGTGAAAATGCTTTTGTGCACTCAATGAAACCCTAGTAAATATCATGCTGTTGATTTCTGCTCTGGTCCTAAACCCTTCTGCCATCAACAATGATATCTCTTGTTCCGTGTCCCCTCTGAATCCAGCCTAAACTTCTCAAAGCTCCCTGCCAATGTACTGGCTTTTGAATGATCTTAAGCAAGAATTTACTTGTGTACAATATCAATGATATCATTTTATAGTCTCAGCATTCATTTGGGCCAATAGTAAGAGATAATTTCCCACTACTAGTTATAAAGTTCTTGAGTGTCACAGAAGGGGACAGTTGTTTCTTTCTTTGTAGGAAGACAGAAGAAGTATTGATACCTTTAATGATGGTGCTGGTGAAGAATAATGAAAGTGCTGTGAACTGCAAGTGAGACAAATCTGTCTTGGATGAAGTACTGCCAGGATGCTATTGTTTTGCTGATTCTGACTCACAATGACTTCATAAGGTAGGCTTTTGGAGTATATAAATGGAGTATGTTAATCTTTATGAGCACAGATAGCCTCAATTTTCAATTGTATAGCCGCTAGTGTGTTTGACTCATCGATCTTATAATCAGTAATTCAACTCTTACACAATATAGGTCCCTTTATTTGATAACTTTGGTGTCCTGAAATGTAAAATCAGGAGCCATGAGCCAGATGTGAGTTTGTGGGAGAAGGGGTGGTAGGGAGAACTGGCTTGTATGTGGACATGAAATTGTAATTTTAACTGGTTGGCTGTTTTGATATATGTAATTAATAGTTGATATCACTTATACCCCCATGTGATCAAGTTCAAAAAAGGGGTAAATGGTAGGAGACAAGAAAATACCTTCTGGATTGTGCCTGTATAGCATCAAGAAATGAGAAAGAAAACATTAAAAAAAACTTAGCAAAGTTTTAATAAATAATAGATTCCTAACTATAATTTCATTGGATTTTAAACATTAAATAAGATTTGATTAAAAATATCAATGATGTTATAATTTCAAATTTACCTATCAGTAGTTTGATTCAATAAATTGTTAGTTACTATCTACTACATGCCAACTATTAATTTCTAAATTCTACATCAAGTAAAGATAGATTTTTTCTCTTCTGCTTTTCTTGTGGAGATAGAATTTTATGATTTCAGACATGTGTGACATTTCTACCTTTTATAATTTTAATTACTAAGATACCTTGAACTATGGTGTATTATATTCACTTTTGATATTTGTTAAGATATGAGAAATCAGGCCATTTGTTCAAAATAAAGGAAAAACAACAAAAAAGTTTGAATTAAACATGCTGCCCTATTTATATAGGTAATGCATAGATTTATTTGAAAAATTTTATTTGAAAGAAACCCTAAATCAATTATTTTCTTATTGGCATGAATTGGTGATCTATACTGGAATTGCTCTATAACTGCATTGCTAAGTTTGACAAAAAGCAGCAGAAAAGAATCTGTACATATTTCCAAGCAGCTGGTAATTCACAATCAGAGACTATTGCTCCAGCAGGGGTGCTTGTGCCTAGTAACTGTGAGTGTTTCTATTTTGTATTCCCTCCCCTGGGATTGAAGGAGGAAAAATTTTGACCTTTTATTCCTGGGCAATCATACCAGCATGAGGTGTCCCAGCTTAGCATCAAAGTCAACTTGAGAGTAATGTATTCAAGTAATAATACTTTAATTTGTGGCTCTAATGAACCCTGAAATAATAGATGAGGAAATAATACCATCTAGAAGAAGAGCAAATCAGGAAAACCAGCTTTAAGGCATCACCCTCAGAATTAGCGTATGATTCTGAGGCGTTGTGTACATATTTAATTGAAAGCAGTCTGTCACTGACTTCTCTGACCACAGTTTTCCTTTTAGCTAATGTGGCATCCAGTATATCATGTCCTATGGACAGAAGGTAATTGCTGAACCTTTCTGCCCTACTTATTCTCTTAAGACAACCAAGCAGGGATCCATAAGCTTTGAAATAGAAGAACCATGACTTTCATGAAGGGGTTCTTGAAGTCCTAAACTTTTATGCTCTATATCTGGAGAGAGCATGAGATAAAATTGAATGTTTTATGAACTTGCCCAGAATCAGTGATGCTTGTTGTCATTCTGTCTTTGACACTGTAAACAGTGGCACTTCTAGTAGGTAACTCAATGGGCAGAATGAATGAGCTTTATTTCTTCTCCATTGTAAATTGGTTTTCCTATGCTAAGCAGACGTAGTTGAGAGCAGAATGACACTCTTCACTACCTTCAAATATTGCTATTGACTGCCATGTGGTACTGTGCAAAATTGACACACATTTACCTTTGAAAGAAAGGGCATGCAATTGAAACAGTGTGCCATGAAATCCATTTAAAACTGGCAAATGTACTACAATGCTTTGTAACAATTATAAATTCCCAGTGGTGGCTGATAGGAACAGAGACAGAAATGGAATGTCAGGAAAAATGAAGATCACTTGCTGGCAAGTCTCTATTCAGTTGCCAACAAATTAAACAGTGTGAGTTTCATTGTGGTATTAGTGCTACTGCTTGGAAACTAGCAGCAGTTAATTTTTATACTACCCATCCCCAGCACTAACCTTTGCCATTCCCATCTCAGTTCTCATGAAACAAGCAGATTTACTCTCCAATGCACAGAATGATGCCTCTCTAACAAAGGTATTGCTCTAAAGGAATGCATGTTTAAAGGATGCATTTCTTTCAAAGATTATGAAAATCACATAATCAGGCAAGTAAAAATAAAGAAGAAGAAAATTTAACTATAACTGTCTAATATATGGCTTAGTGTCTGTGCTGTTTTGTATTAGATAAGGAATCTCCCACAAAGACTTTAGCAAGGTACATAAATACAGAGTTCCCAAGTTGTTGGAAAATGAAAATGGTAATGCTAACATAATGAAAATCTTCAGTTTGCATTGCATTTAACTCATAAGCAGCACCTTTTATTAAAAATTGTTTTTCAATGAAAAATATAGCTATGTGATTCAATTATATTCCCAAATGAATTCAGAAAGAGTACTAATAAAATGCACTTGTATAAACTTCCCAAACACCTATTAAAATCCAACGATCTTAGGTCAGCAGATAGAACCCCTCACACTCCTGGGAGAACAATGAGGCTTTTTTGCTGCCTTTACATTTAGTCCAGAAAACCAGAGGAACAGTTCTTACCTCTCTTAGGGATGTTTTGAGTCAGAATCAACTCAATGGCAGTGAGTTTGTTTTGTTTCTGAAGCTTTAGATTGCTAATATCATTGGGTTTTCTTTAGTTTCCCCTTTCCCTTCCTTTCCTCGTGGGTAGCTCTGCAGTTTTTGTGAACACCTGGTGCAATATCACCCCATTGTTCCTCTAAATACCTCCCTCAAAAGTAGCTCTTTCCATAAAACCACCGCTATGTCTTCTGTATCACTCTGCCTAGTTCTCTTCATTTTCTTTGAATTTCTATTTCAAAATATCACCACCTTTCTAATTCTCTCCTAACATAATTTCCATATGTCTTCCTCAAGAATCTGCAAATGATGGTAATAATTGTGAAATTAAAAATGTATGTGGTAAAATGCGATTAGGTAAAATGCCAATCCTTTTTTATTGCAAACCAGCAACTTAAATTACATTGGAATAGCCCATTTTCTCTTTCTTTATCTGGGGGATGTGCATATTCAATTGCTAACTCTAATGAGAAAATAAGAGTTAGATATGTTATTATCTAATTTCAAAAATACATTAAAATTAAATGAGGTATTTTCTCAGACATCATATTTTAAATTGCATACCTGAAAGATTAGAGTTGATCTTTGAGCTTACATATAAACATCCTTTGGTAGAAACTTTAGCAATCTTTATGGCATCCCTTATGATGAATTGAAGCTCATGGTGAAATGAATAGCAGGATGAGGTCATTAATCAACTGAATACAGTATCTGTCATAGGTAACTTTAGAATTATCTATTTCCTTCTCATATCTGGAAAGTCCTACTTGCTAGATGACTATTGATAAAATGTCAAAGTGAAAAAATATCTGAAATTGAAGTATTCCTGCTATGATATAAAGTGCCTGAATTATAAAAGAAGAGCTATGTTTTGTAATACATTAACTCTCAGATATTAAAGGAGACTATTTCATATGAAATTAGATTAAACATCAGAAATAAATCAAATCTTAATAGTGTTTGTTTTTAAATGATTAAAGAAATAACTATACATAATTAATTAATATGCTTCTAATTCCCAAATCTTAATGTTTAGCCTAGACCAGATTCATAAATCTCTGTCACAAACCCTGAATTCTCATTATCTTCAAGGTATTGTATACTAAGGACTTTAAACTTAGTGTATCCAAAAGGAAGCTTTTATCTTTGCTGCTTGAACTTGTTCCTGCTTCTGGGCCCCATTTAAGTAAGGGGGCCTCTGCTCACCACTGCCTCAAACCAGGGATCATGGTTCTGCATTTGATTATGTTCCCTTTTCACTTCTCGTATCTCTCCCGCGGAACGGTCGTGCTCGCACACTGCATGCAAGCCTGTGCACTCACACAGTTACTCCCTCCTCCCAGCTATCACCATCACCTGATGACATCATGCTAGTCAGAATCCAGCTAATTTTCTTGCTTCTCTTCTTTGCCTATTATTCACAGCAAAACTTGAATGATGGCCTAAAAGTTAAATCAAATCATTTCAATCCAAACTGAAAAGTCTCTTACAGTTCTCTTCACTTAGAATCATCCTCAACCTCTTTCCCCTATCTAGAAAGCTGTACATGTCCTGACTGCGCCGTTAAACGTTCAGGCAAATGCTCAAACTACTCTCTCCTGTTTATTTTATTCTCACAGGAACTCCTGTACCATTCAGGTGTCAGTTAAATGGCAGTTTAAGGATCTGTTTTCAACCCTGACCTCTCAAACTCTTGCAGCAAATGCGAGGATATCTATCTCATCCCTCATTGTAATTCTCTCTATGTTGTGGGGAAGCAGCTCTCGTGGCAGAATGGGTGAAGGCTATAGGGCTGGTAATTGCAAGATCAGCAGTTCGAAATCGCCAGGTGGAAGAAAGATGAGGTTTTCTGCTCTGGTAATATTCACAGCCTGAGAAACCCACCCAGGTCCCTGTACTCTGCCCTATTGGGTCACGGTGAGTTAGACTTGACTGGCACCAGGGGGTTGGTTTTGAGCTTATATGCTGTTGCTGGTTGTCATCAGTTGGCTCTTAATAAGCTGCTGTACCATTCTCACAGTTGTTATTGTTTTTGAGCCACTTGTCACATATTAATACACATCCTGGAAAGTCTTCCTCTTTGTCACTGACTCTTGCTTTACCAGGCATGATTATGTTTCTTCAGGGATTGTTCTTTCCTGACAACACATCCAAAACATGTGAGACAAAGACTGCATCCTCCTCGCATCTGAGGCGCATCCTGTCTGTCCTTCGTCCAAGGCAGATCTATCTGTTGGTTCTCCCAGCGTGCCAGGGTACTCGAAATATTCTGTGCCAACAGCATATTTCAAATAAATGAAATTTTTTGTGATCTTCCTTAGTCATTGTCCAACTTTTACATGAACATGAGGAAAATTAGAATACAATGGTTTAGCTTAGGGCAGCCTGGGCTTCAAAATGCCGTTGTATTTTTAAATGCTTTAAAGAGGTTTTCTTTAGTCGATAAAGCAGAAAGGTGAACAGGAAACCTGGGATATGGCAGACTGGTGGGTGTGGAGTCTTGTGTGTCCAAGGGCTACAAGAATGGGGCAGGGCACCATAGTTCCCAGAGTCAAGAGGCTGCCAGCCCCGGGTGGGGAGGGAGGAGAGAGAGACACAGAGAGAGAGAGACAGAGAGAGAGAGAGAGAGAGAGAGAGAGAGAGAGAGAGAGAGAGAGAGAGAGAGGAGAGAGAGAGAGAGAGTTCTCACTGCCTCTTTTAAAAAGGAGGTATAATCAGGCTATGACCTGATTGACTGATTGGACTCCGTCTATACTTCCACATCGATACTATCAAGTTTACATAAAATAGCCAATACATCAATTTTTGAATTCCACTGATAATTGCCAATGCATCTTAATGATGTGTCCAATCAATTTCAAATTGAGAAAATTAGAAGAATAAGCTTTCATTTTGTTCATCATTAGCTTTAGTGCTGGAATGTACATTTCAATAATAGTTGTATGAATTGCTCTTTCTTGTAGGGTATACATAGTACCTCATCTTATGCACCATTGTTCTATTCTTCAAGGTAGATCTTGAAATGTTCTTTGACAATGAGTGTGATGGTATTTCTGTTGGGTTTGCCTTAGGAAGTCATTGAACGTCTGATTCAAATAGCCCATTTCAAGTCAGTGTGTTGATTCTTATCTATACATTTCATTTTTTGTCTACCAGTACTCCTAGATCCATACTTGTTGCACATTCTTATTATTAATGGATATCTCCAGTGGCTGCTTCTTGCTTTGTTTTACCTTATCAGTCAATGAATTTCTGGAAAGCTTTGCTCTACCCAAATCATTAAGATCAACTCTATTCTGAGGACACAGCTCTTCTGAAATCATATTTTGCATGCTTTCTAGCCGAGGTTCATTTTCTGTCACTATATCAAACAATGCTTCTCTACTACAACTTTCAGTGGATAATTTTAGAAATGCATAATCTCTTCCTTTTTCCTACTTCATTGAAATCTGTCAATTATTGGTGATCACACTCGTATTTGAAATACTGGTCACATAACTTCCAAGATCATGGCAACATGTAAGCCACCATATTATGACACATTGACAGATAAGTTGTTACCAGTCATTAAATTTTCTCATCCTATTAATTTAAATTAGGATGGGTATTTAGTAGCACCCTCCATCCAAACTACTTTCTTAACAAACCAATGAACCCAGAATATTCATCAAAATGTCTGAAATGGATTTTAATTTTTGTTTCCTTTCTATTTTGTTTCCATTTCCATTTCTATTTCAACAAAATCTGAGGGATATTAATTCCAGAAAAAGTATATCTTGCTTATTTCCAATATCTTTTGTCACTTTTTCTCTTGCTGAACATATTTTAAATCAAAAGGGATGAATAGATGCTTATTTTTTATTTAATGCTCTATCACACAAGGTGTTTCAGTAGTTAATTAAGAAAGGAAAATATATAGACATTTAAAGAAGTTCTGTAAGATTCAAGAAAATCATTAATGACTCTAGTTACAACGACCTTTAAAAGAGTAAGTAATTTCCCCTTATTTTATGCATTAACTTGCTACTGAAGAAGAAAACAGATGTTCATCTCTTTGCTACTTATTAGTTCATTTACTTCAAGATTTGAGAATCTATCTCATGACTAATTGTGCAAATTTTCGGTAGCTATGAGTGTTGCTGATGGAAGAATATTCTGTCAGAGACTTGAGAGAAAATTTAAAGACACCCATCAAAAATCTCATTAGGATCTAGAGAAACAATAAAGTAGATATTGATTTCTCTGAGGAATGGATCATGATTAATTAATTCCAACTGAGAGCCAATATTTATGTTCAGTGAATATATTTATTGATGGTCAATGAAATGTAAAATTGTTTCTAATCAGAAACATATTGAGATCTATTATGTGATGTCAGCCTTCAAATAGTATATGCATTTTCAGTTTATAAATATACTATACATTATAAAAATTTCAATATAGCAAACATGGAAGCTAGAAAATCAACACTATTTTTTCCCAAATCACTCTCATTAACATATTGATAGATTTCATACTATTCATTTTCACACTTATATCTTTGGGTATGTGTATATATGTAAATGTTATTTTAATTGTGATAAAAATAAAATATGCGATTTATTTTCTTTTCCAACAAGAATTCCTACTTCCTGAAGAGTCTATATTTCTAACTATCAGCCTAAAATTTTCTATACCACAGGTGTAATAAGTATACACCTCCAACCCATTGATAATACATTTGACCCCATACCTTACTTGACTTTTGCCAGTGGCAAAGTAATATGCATGCTCTGCATATTACCTCATAGGAATCATGTTCCCATTAGCCCTCTTGCTCTTTCCTGCACCAGGGGAGAGAAGCATCAGCTGAGCCACAGACATTAAAATATAATACAAACAAGATGTTTATGTTTGTTGTTATAAGACATTGAGATTTTCAGACAGTACAATCACAAATATAAATATTTTGGTCATAAACTGTGATATAAAATTTCTCAAGAGAGTCTGTCTTAGTTTTACTAATATATATTGACAGGAGATATGCGACCACTTTGTCAGAGAGAAAGATTATTGCTTATAATATAACAGTAGGATTTATAATATAAAGGATTTATAATATAAAATTTATAATATAATATTTTATAATATAGGGTAGGATTTTCAGCTTTCTAAAGATTTGTTCTGCCAAGGTCATGTGATAATGACCAGATGATATCTATGCATTAAAAGGACTACATTACAAGAGACAAGAACTCCAAACCTATTGCCATGTAGTTGATTCAAACTTCACTTTAGAAATTTTTTAGTTTATATACAGTGTTGTTTTCCTTTTTAACTTCCCTTATTCGATAAAAAGGTCTAATCTTTGCAATAGATTGTGATTCATTTTCAAGGAAAGTACAGTCTAGTCTGTATAAAGAGAGCAAGAATGAGCATAGAAACATTATAACAGCCAGGAGACTCACTTATCCTCTGCTAGAAGAAAATGCTACATGTTCCAAAGATATTAGCCCTTGATTGGATGATACAAAACATGCAAAAATGTATCATATTTAAGAATTATCTTTTAAAACATGTTGGCATATGTACTTACATATGTGCATGCCAATTTTTTCATGTTTTAATGTACAAATCAAATATGTAGATCTTTTATTTTCATATTAAGGATGTACTGTGTTTATGTGTCTATTCTGTGCTACTTAATTGTGATGATTTCAAAGTGAAAGCTAGATAAAAAAGAAGATGCATCAAATCTTAGGAAAGATTGTGTTGGCAACAGAAATGATGTTGGATGTGGTATGATATCACTTTTCAAGAGTAACGATTTCTTCATTAAATGCCCCGCTTTTTAAACAACATAAATGGGGACAAGATACATGGAACTAATTGGGTAGCCTGCACAGAAATCTATGTAGTCAGAAAGAATAGGGCCAAGGCTGAGTGTAGAAAGGTCATCAATTACTTTTATAAATGTTTAAGTTAAAACTGAAGAAAACTGGAATAAGTGCATAAGTGTTGAAGTATAAACTTGAGTATCTTCTTCCTGAGTTGAGAAATGATCTTAAGAATAGATTTTAAGCAAAGAACACTAATGTCTAAAGACTAGGTCAGTTGTGGCATCACATCAGGGACACCATGCATGAAGTAATATAAGGTCATTAAAAAAAAAGGAATATATCCCCAGCCTATAGTAGATAAACTAAAAGGGGGAAATGAAATAAAAGCTGAAAACAAAAGTCTTCTAATGTAGCAGTAGAGGACAATGTATTTTAATAAATGTATATCAATCAGGAGTTAGAAAACCAAAAGTAAAAAAAAAATACTTAGGCCATTCTTTCTGTTATGTGTAGGTTTGTTATGCCAGCATGGCCACAGAAGATTGGTGGGTCTATTGTGACAGCATGGCCAATAAACACACGAGATGAATTAAAGGGCAGAGATAGGAAGGACTCAGCGTGTCACGCCCTCTCTCTTGCTTTTGGATCTTTGGATCAGCTAGCTGATTAGTTCATCCTGTTCCTCAACTTCCAAGCAACACTACCCATGAAATTCCTAATTGTGGGCTGTAGAGTTGTGAGTTGAGAAGTTCCTTCAAGCCCTGGGATTTACATCTCTTGAGCTGGGGACTGTTGGACTCTGTCATCTGGCTGACTGTTGGTGACCTGCTCTGCTGTTTGCTGTGTGTGACCAGATAGCCTGAATTGCTCTACAGAGGACTACTTGGAGGCCCTCAAGACTTGAAGGACTGCCAGTCTTCTAGTTGCCTCACGCAAGTGAGTTGCATTGGGCAATCTGTACTGCTTTATAGATTAGTTAACTGTTTCTTTCTTATCTTATATTCCTTTCTCTCTATATAAATATATAAAAAGAATTACTAGTGTCCTGGTTTTATTTCTCTAGAGAACCTTCTCTGACACACATTCTAAAATGGAAAGAAAGAATGAAAAAGAATTAAGTCTAAAGTTGCAATAATGAAGGGTTGATGAGCAAAAAGTTTAACAATGCAGGAAATAATAAAAAAAAAATGGAAAAAATAATATATAGTGAACTTCCAAAAAGATTTTTGTGATGTGAAGCCATTTTAATAGGATGCCTATGATCAAAACCTGATGAAACTGAAGGGAAAATCCCAGGCTGCACCAAAGGCATTATAAAAAAATTATGATCCAGAAATTGACAGAATATTAATTGAGTTCTTCCGCTTAAGTTGGCAGGCACTCTAGAGCTGCCTAAGTTGAGTCAACTTAGTGAAGTGGAGGGAACAAAACTTTGGGGATTCTCATTTGCTGATGTTGCTGAAAAGACACAGCTGTAGATATTCATTAATAATTGGAATGTGGAATGTCCAAATACTGAATCTAGAAAAACTGCAAGTCTTCAACAATAAAGGGGACAACTGGAGCTGGATAGCATATGTGTCAGTGAGCTGAAATGGATTCCTGTTTGTCATTTTGAACTGGACAATAATATAGTTTGCCATGCTGAGAATTGCAGAAGAATGTAACCAATCTTCATATAGAAATGATAAAAACCTACCATTACTAACACATGTTTTAGATAGATTTTTACTAAAAACAGGTATTCAAAAAATCTGGTTCCCTGTGTCCTACTATGTATGCAAAGGTATTTGACACTGGGGATGATAAAAACTATGGATGGCATTGTGAAGAATGAGGATTTCAGAACATTTATTTGTGCTCACATGGAACCTCTACGTAGACCGAGAGTCAGTTTTGCCAGCAGAATAATGGACTATTGTGTGGTTACAATCAAGAAATATATGCATCAGGGTTTCCTTTTACAATGACACAGTCTGAACATTGAACAAATAATCTAAGAAGCTAGGCTATATGAAGGGGAGCACAAACACAGCCTTGAAAGAAGGCTCATTTGCAACTTTTAATATGGATATGACACAAGCTTGATTGCTGAAAGTGTAGAGAATTTATAGAACTTACTCCTGAAAAAAAATTTTAAACTACAGCTTTCAAAAGGAATCGATGAATATGGAAAATAAAAAATCTCAGCAAAATAAAAACAAACAACTTTATAATAAACTGATAATTAAGGTTGTCAAAGATGTACTTTTACTTGGATCTACAAACAATTCCCATTGATGTACAATTCTCTGTCAGACTCATTGCCCTGGAGTTGATTCTGACTTAGCGACCCTAGAGAACAAATTTATCCATTCTCCTGCCGAGGGTTTGAGGATGTGATTCTTCATCGGAGTAGAAAGCCTCATCTTTTTTCTGTGGAAATGGCCCTCAAGAAAGTAGTATCACACAAATCTGCAACAGTTATTTTTACTGGGTAAGAAGAAACATGTAAGTATGTTGAAGACTAAGTTTTAAATCACATCATAGGCATGTAACAATTGGGCAACCAATTCAGAAGAGTGAAGAAGTGATGCCTTGAAGAATAGTGTTGGTGACGAATATTCCATATACCCTGAGCTGTCAGCTTAATGAAAACAAACTCTCTTGGGAGAAGCAGAACTAGATTGATCTTTAGAAAGATAGGGAGTCTGTGTCTCGTGTTGTATAGGATATTGTTATGAGTGATCAATTTTTGGAAAATGGCATCATGCTTTAGAAACTACAGTGTAGCGAAAACTACAAGATCTCAACCACAGACCAAGACAGTGCCTGGAACAATGTGCTCACACAGGGAAAGAACTGTGATCATGGCATGGTTGTGAACTATTCTGTTCTGTTGTCTCAATAGTCAGAACTAACACAACTTAAACATATCACCATAAACTGATATTGTGTAAAGAGAGCGTCTCTCCGATTGGGTTTCTGTCTTCTCCTTTATATAAATTGGTCAGTAATTTGCTCAGTTTTTCCTTTCCTCTCCTGATACCTATCAATGAGTATATCTTGTAAAGTGAAAATCTTTTTCTTAACACTTTGAAATCAGCATATGTCCCACAGATACATCTATAGCATGAGGAGTTTCAAAGAATCATCTAGTATTCTGTTGTATGAATGAAGCATCCTTTCTTTATCCATTCTGCTATTGTGGGCACTTTGGTCATTTCCATCTTTTTGCTACTGTGATTAGTGCTGTGAAAAACATGAATATACATGTTCATGAGTGTCCTGTCCCAGATTTTATTTCTCTAGGATATATACCAAGTACATTGATGGTGGAGTCTTATCATATTTCTGTTTTCAACTTTTTGAGGAAGTGCTATACCATTTTCCCTGGTATTTTCACAATGATTCATCACTACCTGCAGCCATATCCTCTTGAGTACTTGTTGTTTCTGTTTGGTTGCTTTCTTTTTTTGAGAGTAGCTATTAATTTTGGAATGAGATAAATTATATATATTTGTTATTTTGGCTTTTATTTCTCTAATAGAATATTGCAATAAAATGTGCAAAGGTCTGAAGCTAGAAAGTCAGAAAAGAAAGAACATACTGAATGTCTCTCAAGCTGAAAGAAATAAGGAAGAAACCTTAAGCCTGAGTTTCATCACTGAAGCATTCTATGGACAAAATGTTGCACAATGCAAGAAACATCAAAAGATGTTGGAAGAATACACAGTCATTGTACTAAAAGAAGTGGGGAGCATTAGGGTCAACAATGAACCATTTTCAAGAGGAACTGTGATCAAGAACTTGTGGTGCTGAAGGAAAGTCAAAGCTGCCCTCCAGGCTTTAGGAACAAAGTTCCAGAATTGACAGAATGTCTATTGAAATGTTTCAACCACTGATGAAAGACTAGAAATAGCACCTTGTTTAGGTCAAGACACTTGAAAGGAAACTACCTGACTATCCAACTGGAATAAATCAATATTTGTGTCATTCCAAAAAGAGTTGAACTAACAGAATGTGGGGATTAATTAGCAATGTTTTTAAAATTACATGGAACAAAAGTTTTACCGAAAATACAAAATCAATAGCTTGATATTTACAAGGACCTGCCAGAAAATCAAACAAATTCAGAAAAATATGGTATGAGGAATATCACTGCTGGTGTCACATGGCTCTGAGCTGAAAGCAGAAAATACCAGAAATATGTTCACTTTTGTTTTATTAATTGTACTTTACAAAGTCATGGCTTTCTGGATCATAAAAATCCATGGATACCATTGATAATAGGGATTTTAGAGAACTTCAATGTATTCATGCAAAACCTCCACATGAATCAAAAGGCAGCTATTTGAACAGAACAAGGGGATACTACATGGGCTTAAAATCAGGAAAAGTGTAAGATGGTTGTATCATTTCACTATGCTTATTAAAGGTATATGTTGAAGAAATAATCTGAGAAACAGGGCTGTGCATTTAGCTCTTTCTGAATTATATGAAGAAATGCTCCCCACTTCTTTTAGTACAATGACTGTGTATTCTTCCAACATCTTTTGATGTTTCTTGCATTGTGCAACATTTTGTCCATAGAATGCTTCAGTGATGAAACTCAAGCTTAAGGTTTCTTCCTTATTTCTTTCAGCTTGAGAGACATTCAGTATGTTCTTTCTTTTCTGACTTTCTAGCTTCAGACCTTTGCACATTTTATTGCAATATTCTATTAGAGAAATAAAAGCCAAAATAACAAATATATATAATTTATCTCATTCCAAAATGAATAGCATCAGGATTAGAGGAAGCTCTCTTAAAAATCTTCAATATTCAGGTGATACACTCTTTTTTGCTGAGAGGACATGATGCACTTTTTGTTGAAGATCCAGTATTACAGTTTTTAGTGTGAATTGCAACTCAATTTAAATAAATTTGAAGTCTTCACAACTGGACCAATAGACAAGATCAACATATATAGAAGAAAGATTGAAGTTGTTAAGGATTTCACCTTGCATGGATCCTAGGTCAACACTTATGAATGTAGCAGTCAAGAAATCAAATGATACCTTATACTGGGCAAATCTTCTGCACAAGGCCTGTTGAAAGTGCTACAAAGCATCGCAGTTACATAGTCTCCTGTCAACTTGAGGGTACTATGAGTGAAGGGGTGGAGTTTAGCCTGTCAATTAAGCCATAGTGAATTATGTCTGGTCTTCTCGTGAGGAATCTGAGAACTTCACCTTTTCCTCCCTGTAGGTGTGATGCACGCTCTCTCTGCTTTTCCTCCCTGTAGGTGTGATGCACGCTCTCTCTGCTACACATTCTATTGAAAAGCCCCATGGAGCCATCTGCACTTGGACTGAGATGCTTCCAATGCCACTGGATCTACCACTGGCCTGTAATCTTCCTGCAACTGGCATCACTGAATGTGCTGCATGAGTCAAAAGAGGAATTTATTCACTAGTATTGGAAATGTGGGATAATATTGGACATATGGACCGGACTGAGATGTTTTCTCAATATATGATTGCTCTTGGATATAAAGTTCTCTCTTACATACATACCAGTGTCACTTGGCTTCTCTAGTCAACCTGGTCTAGCACACGAAGCAAGGATATAATTTTGAGAACCAAGGTGTGCCTGACCAAGCAATAGTGTTTTCAATCACCTGGTTTTCCCGTGAAAGTTGGACAATGTATAAGGAAGAAGGCGGAAGAATCAATGGATTTTAATTATGGTCTTGGTGAAGAATATGGTATGTATGGTCTGCAATAAGAACAAACCAATCTGTTTTAGACAAAGTGCAGCCAGAATCTTCTTTAGAAGATGGATGACAACACCACATACTTTGGACATATTATCAGGAGAATGCAGAATCTGGGAAATTACCTTATGCTGGACTGGTGGAGGCTTATTGAAAAGAGGAAGACTCTCAAAGAGATGAATGGTCACAATGCATCAAAAGGGACAAATAACAAAACTGAAAATGACATGGGTTGGCAATGTTTCTCTGTTGTGTATATGGTGCTTATGAGTTAGAACTGACAAGGGCACCTCACAACATTATGAATCATTGATGATCATGGATACATATTTGAGGGCCACTCACAACATACACAAATAAAAGCAATAGGAAACACCAAACTGCCAGGGGAAAAGATCTAAATGAACCTTTCTTTTTGCAACATATGACTGTGTTTTCTTAATTATGCAATGTGAAAGATTTGGAAGTTAATATAAGATTCACATTGGAGATTATAGTTAATATGGAAAATATTCCTAATATATTTAATTATGCTTGTATAGTTTCTATTCAAATGATGCCTTATATTTATTCTATAATTCAATAATTCTCAATTAATACTTTCATTATAGAGTATTTAGCTGAAGTAATTATTTTGGATATCTATAGTCAATTGATATATACTTACATGGAGTTTATGCAGAAGTTCAATGTCAGCAGCTAAAACCAGGCCAGGTGCTGACTGTGGAGCAGACCATTTGTTACTCATCTGTGAGTTCATGTTGAAGCTGAAGAAAATGTAAACAAATCCATGAGAAGCAAAGTACAAGCTTGAGTCTACTCCACCTGAATTTTGAGGACATCTTAAGAGCAGATTTGGCACATTGAATTCTAATGACAGAAGATCTGATAAGCTGTGGGAAGACATCAAGAACATCATTCACGAAGAAAGCAAAAAAAAAACTTTAAAAAGACAGAAACTAAAGGATCAAGGTATATTTCAGAGGAGACTCTGACTCTTGCTCTTGATGGTAGCATAGCTAAAGCAAAGGAACCCAATCATGACTTCAAAGGGTTGAATCAAAGTTTCAAAGGGCAGCTGAAGAACACAAAATCAGATAGAGTGGAAAGGGAAAATCATAGTGTTAGAAAACCAGAAGAGAAGAGCACAGTTAGCATATCTAAAACTGAAATAACTAAAAAAATTAAAAACAAATATGGAGCTGCAATATTGAAAGATTCTATGGACAAAATACTGAATGATAAAAGAAACATAAAAAGAAAATGCAAAGAATTCAAGAGTCATTGTACCAAAAACAGCTAGCTGATATTCCACCAATCCTGGAGGTAGCATATGAGCAAAGATTGCTGAAGAAAGGAGTTTAAAATACGCAAAAGCTTAATTCAAAAACAAGTTTCTAGGAATTGATAGAATAGCAACTGAAAGATTTCAATAGATTGATGAAGCACTAGAAGAACTCAATTGGCTGTGCCAGGAAATTTAGAAGACAGTTATTTGGCCAACTAGCTGGAAGAGATCCATATTTAAACACATTCCAAATACAATGCTAACATTATAGGAAAATAAGATTGAAATCACATGCAAGTAAAAGTTTTGCTCAAGATTTACATTTGCTAAAGTTTTACAGTTGCAGCAATATATGGACAGGTAGCTAAAAGAGGTTCAAGTCAGTTTCAGAAGAAAATGTGGAACAAGATATATCATTGCTGATGCCAGATGGATCTTGGCTATAACCAGAAAATACCAAAAACATACTTACTTTGGTTTAATTGACTATTCAAGTTATTCTACTGTGTGGATAATAACAGAATTTCAGAACACTTCATTGTGCTCATTTGGAAATTGTACATGGATCAAATGAATATTTTAATCGTTTTATTGGGGACTTGTACATTGATTTTCACAATACATAGATACATATACTGTGCCAAGCACCTTCACATATCTGTTGTTATTATCATTCTCCAAATATCCACTTTTCCACTTGCACCTTGATATCAGCATCTCATCCTTTTCCTTCTGTCCTTGGTCTCCCCTTCCCCATCAACCCTCAGTACTTTATAAATTGTTTTTGTCATATCTTACCTGCCCAACATCTCTCCTCACCCACTCCTTCGATGTCTGTCCTCCAGATAGTAGGTTATGTGTAGATATTTGTAGTTGGCTCCATCTCTCTACCCCACCTTCAGGTGAAGATTTTGTGAGCCGAATTTCAATTTGATTCAATTTGCACTTGGGAACAATTTGGTTTAAGTGCCATAATGTGTCTACTTAATGCAGTTTTCTATATAATAGGGAATAAAAAGTTAATTATAAAATGGGTATAAATGAAATATGCATTTTAGAAAATAGGTGAAGAAATTACTCTCAAAGAATATATAAGAACTGGAAAAAGCTTTGACCCAATTTACTCATCCACTCAAACTTATTTTCAAAAACAAGGAGAGATCATTCTATAAATATTTATTTAAGTTATAAAAGGGGCTACTATGTGGACTATATCATAAAAGGTGTGCATCAGGGTTTTATCCACTCACCATCAGAGAAGATGAAAAATGACCAAGAATGAAGCATCAGTATTATAGGAAGGCCTATTAACAACCTGAAGCATATGGAAGACCCAGACATGCTTGCTAAAAGTGAAGAGAACTTAAAACACTTGCTAATGATCAAAGACGATCAACCCTTCAATATGGATTACAACTAAATGTAAAGAAGACCAAAATCCCCACAAGGGAACCTAGTGGAAAGATCGTGAAAATGGAAAAAAGATTGGCATTGTCAAGGAGTTCATCATGCTTGGATCCACAATTAATCCACAATTAATAGAAACAGCAGTAAAGAGATAAAATGACATATTACATTGGGCATATGTGCTGCACAAGATCTCTTTAGAGTACTGAAAAGATAGGATGTTACTTTGAAGACTAATATTTCCTGATCTTAGACATGGTATTATTTATTGCATCATCTACATGGGAAAGATGAACATCAAAAAGTAAAACTGAAATATATTTGATGTCTTTGAATTGTGGAGCTGGTGAAGATTATTGACAGTACGATGGATTTCTAAAAGGGCAAGGAAAGCTATCTTGGAACAAGTATGGCCAGAGTGTTCCTTAGAGACAAGGGAACCTATGTCATATACTTTGTACATGTTGTTAGGAGAGACTAGTCTGCGGAGAAGCATAGATCATGCTTAGTAAAGTCGAGAGGCAGGGAAAGAGAGGAAGTCCCTCATCAAGATGATTGACACGCAGTGACTGAAACAATGCTCTCACTCATAGGACCAGTCTTGAACATCGTTTCTTTTTGTCGTGCATACAGTCACTATGAGTCTGAACTGTCTCAGTGGCACCTAGCCACAATAGATCATGTTTACGGAGAAATATATTTATGTTATAGTCACTGTCAAGGATTGAATTGTATTTTTATAAAAAAGTGTCATCCCTATGCGGCGATGGTTGTCAATGCAATGACGACTAACTGCTGATGTAATTTAAAGGTACTCCATGAAATGATGCGATGAGATGAACCAATCACTTCTGAGGGGTTGGGGTCAGATGTAACACACTCAATCACATCTCATCCAGGATCTCATGGAAGGGTAGTTTATCTGAGGTGTATCCTGTGTCACCTGTTAATTTGCAAGAGATAGAAGAAAGAGAAGGGAATGGGGATCTATTACTACCAGGAAAGAAGATCTGGAAATAGAGCATGTCATTTGGATCCAGGGTCCTTCAAATGAGACTCTCCTGGACCCTGGGAAACATTGACTTCAAAGCACATGTAGATTTACAAGGCATGTCTGGTTCATATGTGGAAGAACACAAGGATCTTCTTAAAATGTGAACTAACAGAGTGAGATAAAATCTCTGCTGGAAAATTCAACCTGAATTTGGACTTTCTGTTTGTTGAAAAGATTCATTTGTGATATTTTTTATAGCTTAAAGAATCATCAGTTAGTACTTGATTTCAATAACCAAGGTCCCATATTGGACTACACAGATAAGTGACACTTCATACAAAGTTGCATAATTTATAATTATTTGATACACTTCAGAAACAATTACATGAAGAAGTTCACAGCATCACAACACATTCATTCATACTAATGTATATCCTTACATTAAATAATTGAGAATAATAGTATTTTTGCTATGAAGCATTAGAGATAAAGAGCTCTTTAGATATTCCAATGAATTCCAATTCCATTTACTATTTTCAAGACAAACTTTTGTCGTATATCAGCTGTTAGTAAAGCTAATGGAAGATGTTTGCTCTTGAAAAGATTATCTCACTCTAGAGATAAGTAGCATTAATGTTGCTGAGGAAATCTGAAGCTTCAATTTGCTCTTGGAAGCAATTTGGATTCTGCCACATTAAATGCTAGACTGTATCTACTTAACCTGGTTTTCTATATCATAGGAAGTAAAAAGGTAATTACAAAATCAATGAAACATGCATTTTAGAAAATAGTTGAAGCAATTACGCTCAAAGACTTTAGAAGGATTGGAAAAGTCTTTCACCCAATTTGCTCATTCACTCAAACTTATTTCCAAAAGCAAGCAGAGATCCTTCTATAAATATTTATTTATTGGATTTGTAAAATGTGGCCAGCTGAAATTGAGGAAGACTATTGAATGCAAAAATAAGTTCACTTCTAATGGAAGCCCATTCTCAAAGCATAAAAGTTCCTTCTATGAAAGAAGACATTGAAAAATTCCCTAATGCTATCTTATGAGAAATATGAGAACAGAGGGAATTTTTTCAGGCAAAGTATACTTACTTTGTCATGGTATAGGTCATGATAAACAGAGTCATTGAATTCTCTGGCATGTCAATAATTACGAAAGTCCCTGTTCCTATTAAGATGAGTAAATAACAAGCCTAATTATGTGGGGGTCATGAACATGTGATTAGTTTACATTTGACATAGCTCCTTGTTTGCAGATTTCATTTTTTTCCTTTACAATACCATTTTCTTTTTATACACATAATAGAAATTAAAGTGTGTTTTTTATTCCTCTACTTCTCTTTTTCTTCATGTTCACCTTTTATATTTTTCTTCTATTGTCACATTATCATTATACAGGAGGAAAAATAAAAGGCAAACCTACAGATGATTTAATGTTAAAAATAATAAAACATAGAAAAATGAAAATGATACACTGATACTTTTTTGTGTTCTGTTTTTAAGACACTGGAGATTTGTAGGAAGGGATTGCTATAAACACATATGTTTGCAATACCCCTATCATTTAAGTCTGCTTCACAATACCACTTGTTGAAAAGCAAGGGTATTCCTTAGAAGACTTAAAAGTATATAACTTAGGGCACTACTTGTACAAGGGTATAACTTAGAGGACTAAGTTACTCCTGACTCAAGCCATGATGTTTTCAATTGCCTCATATGCATGTGAGAGTTGGAAGTGGAATAAGGAAAACTGAAGAAGAAATTATGCTGTTGAACTATGATGTTGGTAAAAGAATATTTAATATACCAAAAGAGCAAAAAAGATCTGTCTTGGAAATACAGCCAGAATGATCTTTACAGACAGGGGTGGGAAGACTTTATTTCATATATTTTGGACATATTTTCAGGCGAGACCAGTCTTTGGAGAAGGCTATCTTTCTTGGTAAAGCGGAGGGATAGTGAAAAAGAGAAAGGGCCTCAGTGAGGTGTATTGACCCAGTGGCTGTTTATATGCACTATCAATGCTCATGGGAAGAACAGTTAAGAGATCATAGAACTCATTGCATTGAGTACATCTTCTGCAGAGGACCTCTTAAAGTATTTCAAACTATGACTGTTACTTTGAGGACAAGGGTGCATCTGGATAGGGTATTTTCAATGGCTTGATGGGCAAGTGAAAGTTGGACATTAGGTAAGGAAGATTGAAGAAGAATAAATGCATTTGAATTATGATGCTGGAGAAAATGATTGAAAGTACAATGGACAGCTAAAAGGACAAACTAATTGAGCTCAGAACAAGTCGGACCAGACCGTTCCTTAGAGGAAAGGATGGCACGTCTTCCTCTCATGTGCTTGGAAGCTGTTTCAAGAGTAACTAGTCCTTGGAGAAGAACGTCACTCTTAGGGAAGTGGAAGGACACAGGAAAAGAGAAAGACCCTCAAAAATATGAATTGACACAGTAACAGCAACAGTGTACTCAAACATGAGAACAATTGTCAGGCTGAAACAGCTCTGGACAGTGTTTGCTTTGTTTTACACAGGCATTCTCTGAGTAAGGACTGATGATGACAGCTAACAATGAAAACAGCAACAATGATGCAAATGATAGAAAGTCAACATGCCCCCAAATCTCCAAAAATGGACAGTAAATGAGCATGTTTTAGCAACTCTTTTTCTTCTTCTTTAAATTTGTTTTGTTTTATTAAATACTTTGGGAAGGACTCTTACAATTCTTATCATAATCCTTACATACATTCATTGTGGACTCTTATACATTAAATTGTTTCCCCTGATATATTTGTTGTGATCCTGATCCCTAAACTTGTGGATTTGGAAACAGATTTTTCGTTGTTATTGTTAATGAGAACATATCAGCTGAGAAAGATTCTTAAACCTGATCACTTCTGAGTGATACCACAATCCATGTGAGCACAGATACAGGAAAACACTTATGGAAAACAACAAACACTCTCTGATCATGGAAAGAGGCAAGACAAATGATTGAAAGATACAAGATCATCCTATCTCTGCAGCCAGGTATAGATTTATTCTCCAGTCTCCTGATATATGAGAAAATAAATTCTTGTTTATTTTAAACTTACTTGTATTTCTCTTACAGTAGTATTGTAAAGCTAAGACAGTAAGCCCCAGCTAGAGACCTATGTAACCATGCTTTCACAATTGTGTGGACCTTGTTTCTGAGAGATGCAGATTCAGTCCTCTGCTCTGTTAACTTCTTTGATGGCAATTGGTCGATTACTTCATCTTGATGTTTTAGGAAGTATTCTTCAATTTGAGATACTTAAATTTATAATTAGACTGTACATGGAACCAAAGATTCTCTCTCTGTTAAATAATATATACTTGAAATTATTAGAAAGAAAGCAGTATTGTAGGTTTGTAGTTGTTGATGTTGGGTAAGAGAGGAGTATCATGAACAGAGAAAGGTATGGCAACTCTAATTCTATTATTTTACACACTGATCTGGGTAGAATCATTTTTATAGTTCAGAACATTTTCCCCAAATGATGGAGATATACATCCATGTAGACATATTATGACAGTTGTAGTTGTTAATGGCTCCTCTTAAAACATGGCAGTGTTGTGCTGCTGGTTGACAAAGTGATTAAGAGTAGGTACTCTAATTTCATACTTGCCAAGTCAATCCCAGTGCCATCAAGTAGATTTCAACTCATAGTGACTTTATAGAACAGAGTAGAATTAATTGTCACATTGGTTTTCCTAGTTTGTAAATCTTTGCAGTACCAGACTTCTCCATCTTTTTCAGGTGAAGCAGCTGGATGGTTTGAAATGTTTACTTATTTGATTAGCAGCTGAGAACTCACCACTGTAACACCAGGATTCCTTGCCTAGGTTTAAAGTTATGTGATTTTTAGTAAGCAACTTAATCTGGCCATCTTGCTTTCTTCATCTATAAAATGGCTTTACATGTAAAATGTATCTACATTCCAGTGTTGCTTTGAACATTAAATTAAGAGTTACATTAAAAGCACTCAAGCTGAGCCCCGGTAGCATTAAGTGGTTGAGTGCAGGACTGCGGTCCTTTGGCTTGGTGGTTCAAATCCAGTGGCAGCTTTCCGGGAGCAAGGCTGTGTAGATCCCAGGACCACCAGAGAGCAGTGGTGCAAAAATGAAAAAAAATAGAATAGAATAAAATAAAATAAAATAAATAAAATCACTCGGAACTAAGCTTGCCACATACTGGAAGTGCTATATAGGTGCCATCTATTTAAATTGCCACCAAATCTGTCTCCATAGGTCATGGAGAACTAATGGTATTGCTCTAGACTCAGTACATTCTATCAAATAAAACAAAGATCCCTCTGGTGTACTGCATTAGTTCATGGCAGGTAGTTTGACCTTTTGTGCCCAAATAAAGCTGCCCTGGAATATGGAAAGATTTCAGACCCTCTGCATTTATCTTCCCTTCCCCAGCATTACCGATAACCCATCATAGCAGCTGTAACCTCACTCACAACTGCTGTCTCAGATTTGTTTGGCAATGGTAATAATGATATGAGTAGCCTCAGAATGAAAAGAGGGTTTCTACTGCCTTGTCTAGTTTATCATCATGAAAAGTTAAATTGATAGAAATATTCTTCTATATCTTGCTCAGATGAATAAATTTAAATTTAGATATTTTATTATTCTCGCCCACTGTCATTGATTCAATTCAATTCACAGAGAACCTATAGAGATTGTGAGTCTTTAAAGAAGCAGATAGTTTCATCTTTGTCCCTTGGAATAGCTAGTGGGTTTTGAGCAGCTAACCTTGTGGTTAGCAACCCAATACCCATTCAACAGTTCCACCTTACATTTTAATAAAATGTTTACAATGGAAATCTAACTTCACCAGGTACATTTTTATTTATTTTTAAAGGAAAATGAAAATATTTCATTGGAAACAAATATGCTTCTTTTTAATATGATTTTACTTTTCCTTTCTCAACTATCAATAATAAGAAGCAAAAATAAAACAATCCACAAATCCTTGATAAATATAAGCTTTCTTCCAACTGTAATACTGAATTTTTTCATATAGTCACTTTTTTTTCTGATTTGCCCTTTGTTATCTCAGCGTACAGATTCAAAAAGTACAGTGAGAGGACATAACCATGGCACTCACCTCTTCTGACTTTATTCTGTAGTATTCTCTAGATTTACACAACTATCTCTTGATTCACATACTGATTCTGCATGAGCACAATTAAGTGTTCTGGAATCCCCATTCTTCTCAAGGCGGTCTATAGTTTGCTATGGTCCAAGCCCTTGAATGCCTTGCATCACTTAAATATCACACCCTTTTAATGATAAAACCATGATACCATTATACAGTAAAATATTATTAGCAATTTTTAATGTGATACAAAAGAAGATCCTCAGTGAGGTGGATTAACTTGATAGCTACAATAATGGGCTAAAGGAGAAACAATTGGAAAGAACAGGGTCTAATAACAACAAACATCATGGAAAAAATATAATCAGTATTCTAATATTCTTGTCTTATAAGCATCTGTTTTGGTTTATTTATAAAGAGTCTATTTTATTGAAGTCCACACAGTGAAATTGATTGAAATGCCACTTAGATTTTATAGATTTTATAAATCTATAACTGCCCTTCTTGCTTTTTATTTTTTTAAATTAAGTGGTTGAAGGATACAGTTTTCTTTATTTTTTTCTGTAGTATTCCAACTGATTGGATTTTACAGATTGAATTCCAGGGGCATTATTTAGTATGTTCTTTTGTTGACTTTACTTTTATTTAAATATTTTTCTGTTTAATAAGTTGAGAGTTCTAGACAAGTAAGCAGGTTCACTTTGGTATTTTGGCAGGGATATCTTATAAGTGGTGTGCATTTTCATTAAAAGTCAAAAGTTTCTGGACATTAATTTTTGTTATGTATTTATTAAAATAAACATGTTGCTTTTGAGTAGCTTTTAATTTATAGTAACCCCATGAATGTCAGAAAATAATTGTGCTTCCAAGTGTTTAAAATGATGGGCTTCTTATAAGATCACTAGATTTTCTCTGGATCATCCCTTGAGTATATTGCAACTTCTGATCTTTCTGTTATCAGCTGAGCATATTAATCCTTTTCATTCATTGCTAATAGCCTTTGAAAAATATCTGATTAATGACAAACCTTTAGGACAAAGTCAACTAGTGCACATGATGTCCAGGGCTGTTATGTATATGGATGCAGATTGCCACTTTTCCCGAGGAGAAGCTGGTGGTTCAATCTGTGCAACTTGATAGGAGGCTGAGCACTTTAGCACTAAGCCAACAGAGTTCTTACGTTTGCGACACAAATTGTAAAATAGTGATATTGGATTTCAAGCTTTGCTTTCACATTCATATTGTTGGAATCCTTTTATAAGGAATATTTAACTTCTCTGGGGTGTGGAAAAGTTTATATATAGAGAGTAGACACTTGCTTGATTCTTTTCCTTTATATATTAGTGTTCATTGTAATGATTTCTTTAGTATGATCCAAAGTTGACTCCGTAACTATTTGTTATGTAAGTATATTTATGAACACATTGATTGAATCATGCTTCAACAATTTCAATTCATTCTTATTGTCCTTATTACCTTCAAATTGCCCAATTTTGACTTATTGAAACACCAAGTTGCTTTTGGAGTGCAATTGACAGGATAATAGTAATCCTTGTTAGTCTCATTGCTTTCTGTATATAAATCTATTCCAGGCTCATATTATATATTTTATAACTTAAGTGAAACAATTGGCAAGGAATATATATATATATATATATATATATATATATATATATACACACACACACACTCACACACAATGTGTGCTAAAAGGAAAAACGATTATGTGTTTTTAGACTACATATCTTGACATTTCCAATTTATATTTAGTCCTAGGGGAGCTTAATCTCATTAATTCTTATATGTGTACCTTTATATTTTCACCAACACATGCACAAAGGCATTATAATGATGATATCAACATAATATTAATTTTCTTTCTCCTATGTTATACTCAACATTCACAGCATAATTTTAACCACTCCATCACTACAAAAATTACTATAAGCAGATTTCTCCCAATCCTTTTATCTTTAGAGTGAATGCCACCAGTGATATATGGAACATGATTTTGGTTTAAAGAAGTTGCTTTATAGATTAAGATAAAGCAAAGTATATTCTGAGAAGTCTGATTTTCAAACTGCTTGCTCCAGCTTTTCCTTCCTTTCAATCTAAAGCACTTATTCTAGAGTTGCATAATTGTTTACTTCTGATAAAAAGCAGCATTATACGGTACATACAGTTTTCTCTACTTTGATTTTTCACTTAGAAAAATACATATGCATTATTGCATAAGGGTATGTTGACTTATATATCATGTCCTTTATAGCTGCTGTCTATTTTGTGTGTCTACATACTTCTTTTACCTATAATGATGGGAATTTATACTTTTGTATTATTATCCAAATACTGCAATTATTACACTTAAATTATATGTGCATCTTTCTGAGTTTTGTGCTGCTGTTGTCTGGTGTTTTTATATTGTTTATGATGATTCTTAAAGTTGTTTTGGGAATTCCTCACAGTGAAACTGATAGACCAAAGGATAATGCATATGCAGTTTTTCTATTGTTTATTGGATTCCTTTGCAGATTTTGTGTCCTCACCAATGATGTGCAAGTGTACATATGTTCTCAAAGATACTCCAATAGTAAATTTTCAGTTAAAACCTTGTCAAACTAATGGAATTAGATATAGACTTTCAGAGCAATTTGGTTTATATTTATTTTATTATGATTGAGACTAAGACTGGATTGTATATCCATGGTTAGGAGGCAGTTGTATCTCTGTGCATGCATGAGAAATGCATATTTATACAATGAATCTAAGCTATTTGTCATATTCTTGATATTTTTATGCATGTACTTGAGACCCCATTTGTGTACTATACAACCTTCCTGGAAGCGTTTCATCTTTCAGATGATTTTCCCAAAACAGTAAGCAGTGATTCAAACTGCCTGATGAATTTGGACAGAGAAATGGCCTATGCACAGTCTCCTTGTAGTGTACCCACTTCCTCTGAATCTGCTTCTTGGGGAGTGTGCAGTAAAATAAATTTTATATTAGTGTAAATTTAATGTTAAAACCCTTTTTCAAGTCAGAGGTCTATAGCTTGATATGGGAGTTGGTTTAACTCTGGTGTACAGCACGAAGAAGTCCAGTGGTTGTCTATAAATGTTAGGAACCTTATCCTTAGAAGACACATGTTGGAATGTTTAGGAGTAAAGGCTCATGATATATGTGACATATTTTCCCACATTTCTAGGAAACAAAACAACAATAATATTGTTATATTTTATTTGCTACTATCATAAAGAAAAATCAAAGGAGGTACAATAATAGCAGTGAAGGAACATAAGTGAAGCATGTGTGGGAAGCCACTGAACAGTTATTGAAGTGGTTTTGCAAATTTAAATATTTTTCGATTTGAGAATAACATGTTGGAGAGAAAACAACCAAAACAGAAGAAATATATAAAATGACATCAAATGAGAGATGATTATATGAAACTAACTCAACGGTTACTTATATGATAATGTTGCTGGGCTGAGCCCCAGTGGCATTGTGGTTGAGTGCGGAACTGTGTCCCACAGGGTTGGCGGTTCATATCCAGCAGCAGCTCTTCAGGAGTAAGACTGGGCCTCCTACTCCCACCAGGGGGCAGTGATGCCTGCCAAAAAACACCCAAAAAGTAAACAAACAAGCAAACATAATGATAACATTGTCCATAAAAGTCACTGAATTAGTTAAAATGATAAAAGATGGTTTTATTTGGAAGTTTTACAGTTACAATTGAAAATTACCTTGCAACTGGTGAATGTCACATAATATGTGGTGAGATGGACATTGTGATGCCACAGTCAACAGTCAGTTGAAACTGTTTATCTTAGCAAGTCATTTGAAACTTCATTGCTTCTCAGATTTCATCTGTAAGATTCCTCTCATTTTGTTTCAACAATCTTTCAATTTCAAGCAGGGGATATAAATATTATTTCTTTCAGGGCCAACAAACTGTCATGCTTTAAAATAAATTAAGTGTTTTGGATTAATTATTTAAACCAAAGTTAATATTATTATTATCATTATTATTATTATTATTATTTTTAGGCATCACTGCCCTCAGGTGGTGAGAGTAGGAGGCCCAGCCTTTGCTCCTGGAAGCAGGAATTCAACCTCCAACCCAGTGGGCCGCAGTCCCGTGCACAACCACTATGCCACCGGGGCTCAGTCCCTAAGTTATTATTTTTAAGGGGCATTTAAATGTAGTTTCTTATGGGGAAAATAAAAGGCGGTCTCTGGTGTTTAACAACAATAGTGTTGTTGCTGGGTGTCTTGGGTTTGTTCCAACTTTCCGCAACCTGACTGAAGGTAGAATGAAACACTGTGGTTCCCTGCACCACCTCCCCACCACAGAGGTTCTATTCCAGCCATGGTGACAGGCACTCTGTCCATTACATTGAGAGTCTTCCTCTTTCTCACTGACCTTCTACTTTCCAGGACCAGGTGTCTCCTGAAAACATGTTCAAAAGATGTGAGCTACCATCTTGCTCTGTGAGTGGGATTACCATCTGGCTGGACTTCTGCCAAGGCGGATTTGCTTGCTCTGGTGGCTCTCCATGGCACTTTGTCTATTTTTTTGCCAACACCATAATCCAAAGGCATTCATTCTTTGGTCTTTCTTCATGTGTCCAACTTTCACATGCATATGAGACTGCTGAGAATATTATGGTTTAGGTCAAGTGCACCTTAGTTCTCAAAGTCTCACAGTTGCAATTTAACACTTTAAGACGATCTTGTTCATCAGTATGTCTAACACATTCCTAGATGTTTGATCACCCCTGTTGCTATGAGCACTGGTTTTAGATCCAAGAAAAATAAAATCCTGGACAACTTCATTTTTTTCTTCCTCATAATCATGTCATTGGTTCCTCCAGTTGTGGGAATTTTGCTTTTATTTACTTTGAATTTTAATCCATATTGATCTCTCTTAGCAAGTACTTTATGGTCTCACTTTCAAGAAGCAATGCTGTGTCATCTGCGTGGTACAGGTCGTTAATAAGTCTTTATGCATTCCTGATGTTTTCTTCCTCCTATAGCCCACATTTTCAATTCTCTACTGAATATACAGATTGAAGAAGTATTGTGAGAGGATATAGTCCTGAGGCACATTTCTCCTGGTTTGACCTCCTGCTGCATTCCCTTGCTCTGATCTAAGGACTGCCTCTCGGTTCATGTTTACATACAGGTTCTGCACGAAGGCAGGGAAGTGTTTTGGAAACACACTGCAACCAGTTGAATTTCTATCCATGTACTGCTTCAACCATTGTTGAATTATCTTCAGCAAAATTTTACTTGCATGAGATTTTAATGCTATTGTTTGATACTGTCCAAAATTGTCCTTATGCAATAGTTCATTGTTTGGTCACTTTGATTTGGAATAAGCACAATTCTGGATCTCCTCCAGGAAGTTGGCAAGGTCAACTGGATAGTCTTCCAGCTATCTTGACATTGGTGTGTGTTTCCAGAGCTCCATCAGGTTGTTGAAGCCTTTTCATCCATCTCTCCTCAGTTCTGAGAGCCTTGTTTTTCACTAGAGCTTTCAATGCATTTTGGATTTCTTTCTTCAGAACCATGGGTTTGTCATCATGTACTACTTATGGTTGAATTTCAGCCAATTATTTTTGGTCCAGTGACATTGTTTATTCCTCCCAACTCCTTTTGATGCTTCCTGCATCATTTCATAGTTGGCCCAAAGAATCCTTCAACATTTCATCTAGCAACTCATTTTTTTTTCTGTAATTCAGATTGGAATATGTGTGCTCTTCCTTTTGGGATTTTCATCTCAAGATCTTTTCAATTAACTAATTTTATTGTAATATTTTACTTTGTCCTTTAAAATGTTCTGTTTAGCTCTTTTAGTTAATATTTAACCTGCTTGTGTTAATTACCCTATATTCAAAGCAAGTTCAATGAGTCTCTTCTGACATCCACTTTGATCTTTTCTTCCTTTCCTTTCTCTTGATTAACCTTTTTATTTCTTCATGTATGATGATCTTCATGGCAGAATTTCACAGCCAGTGAGGTCTGTAATCTATGTTGAGTGGCATATTTCTTCCTAAGATGGTCTCAGAACTCATGTGGAATATATTCAAGGTCATGTTTTGGATCTTGTTGATATCTTTTAATTTTCTATAACTTCATCCTGAACTTACATATGACCAGTTAGTGATCTGTTCTACAATCATCCCCTAGTCTCTTTTGGGCTACTGATCTGGAGCTTCTCCTTGTCTCTTTGTACAAAAGAACAGAGCCTGAGTACTTTACTAGCATAGGACATACCTGCGAATCACAAAGCAAGATGCTGCCCAGGACTAGAAAAAATATATCAACTGCAAGTTGTTAAATTTTTGTATGGTAAATCCAGATTAGTCTGTGCAAAAGGAGGGAGGAGAGCTGTGGGGTAGAAAATAAGGGGAAAGATAAGTTCTTAAAAGTCCATAGGAAAAATATCTCAAGCCATTGTTCCAAAGCACTGGGAAATAGACTACATAAAGAAACTCATTTTACCACAAATGTACACCATGCATACATCATTATGTACAGTGATCATTTACATGAACACTATTTCTGCTCAATCTGGTTTCCTGGAGCAAAATGATAAATAAAATATTGACAGCATGATTTATGTCAACTAGTACAATTTGTTTTGTACCAAATTCATGTTTCTAAAGATTATTTATTTATTTAGTTAATTAGTTAGGTGGCAATTGCCTCAAAATTTTAATATAGTTTTCGGAGATTAATGTTAATCATAGGAAATGTCATGATCATTTTTAATGATTTTAAGTGACAGTTACTAATTATGTACTCAAACCCAAACTACATGTATGACACATCAGTGGCTAATCAAACCAAATGAAAATGTTTAAATTCTTTTAAATTAATTTTGTCTTAGAGTACTGTTGGGTGGGTTTTGACTGATGGAGACACCACGTGACAGAATAAACTTCTTTGTGATATGTATGTGAGCAGATTGCCAGGTTTTTCTTCCGTGGACCTCAACCTGACATGTGTACTGTAAGCAGCTGAGACCTAACCCAGAGTTTCTTCCTATTTGATAACTCCCTCTGATATATCCTTTTGGCATTTCTTATAAGGATTTCTAAAATTCTAATATGGGTTGCTCTCCAGAAATCAGGCAAGATATATTTGATATAAATTTATTTCTTTGAAAAACTATACTATCTGAAAGGATATAGATTCGCATTTCTTGCTGTGGGAGGTGAGACAGAGTGGGCATGTGGCTTGTTCCATTTAAAGAAAACAGAAGAGCACTTGAACTTCATATTCATGGTTTCCTTGGGTAATTTTGGGAGAATATTTTTCTCTTTCTCTTGATTTATAAAGAGAATTACTATTTTCAGCTTCATAATGAATGCAGAATTCTTTGTTGAAAAATTGTCATGCAAACAGTGTGGTAGAAACAAATAAAAATTAATTTGCAATGTAAATGAATGAATGAAGTTCATTGTTATATTAAGCAACCTCTGTTTTATAAATTTGTAATTAGAAATAGGGTGCGTTTTAATGGTTAATTGATATGAGTTGAGTTTAGAACAGTAAGCAATTTGAATTAATGGGAAATTTCTCTCATCACTTTATCAGTTGATCATTTAAAATACATGATTCCTTGCAAGAAAAAAGAACTGAAATTATGATTAATCTTAGAATAATTTTATAGCGATGCAGATTTCCATGTCCATATAAATATTAATAAAATATCATATTTCATTTAAATTCACTTTTAAATTGATTTTTGTTTTTTATTAAATTAAAAATTGGCTGGAACAAAAATCTAAATTGTGTGGCATGTCTATTTATTATAATATTTAATACTCAAATAATAATATCCAATAAAATAGACAAAGTAAAAGAAAGTATCCTAGCTTTTCAAATTGTTCGGTCAATACCTTTGGTTTGTCAATATCTTTTTTAAAATCATTTTATTGGGGGCTCATTCATCGTTTTTCACAATACATAAATAAACATACTGTGCCAAGCACCCTCACATGTCCACTGCTATTATCGTTCTCCAGTAGTCCGCCTTTTCCCTTGAACCCCTAGTATAGACTTTTCCATCCCTTCTGCTCTTCTCCTGCTCTCTCCTCCCCACCAACCCTCAATACCTTATACATTGTTATTGTTCTGTCATATCTTACACTGCCCGACCTCTCCCCTAACCCACTCCTTTGATGCCCGTCCTTCAAATAGGAGCTTATGAGCATATCCTTGCAGTTGGTTCCATCTCTCTCCCCACCTTCTCTCTCTTCCAGCATTTCCAATCTAACCATTGGTCTGAAGGGGCCTGGTTTTCCCCTATCTTCAGCTCCCCTCTCTACTAGTGTACCTTCTCTAGTCCATCTAGATTTGTAAGGTAGAGTTGGGACCGTGATGGTTGGGGGACGGGGAGGAAGGCTTCAGGAACTAGAGGAGACTTATATGCATCATCACTGCCTGGCCGCAACTTGACTGGTCTGTTTCCTCCCTGCGACTCCCTTATAAAGGGGTGACCAATTGCCCACCAGTGGGCCTTAGGTCCCCACCCTTCTCTCCCCCTCATTCGTAATGATCTGATTCTTGTTCTTTGATGCTCAATATCTGCTCCCTTCAACCCCTCTTGATCACGCATGCTGGTGTGCTTCTCCCATGTGGGCTTTGTGTCAATATCTTTGTGTGTGTGTGTGTGTGTGTGTGAATATCTTTTGATTGGAGCAAAAATTATTTTATATTTTAAAATTAGCTTTAGAATTTAATATTATACATTTCTTCTTTTATGTCAATCTCATGGAATTTAAAAACTCTGAATGTGTTAACTTCATTGGTATGTGTTTATGTGAATACAGTTTTGTGAACTTCAAAACATGGTTATAATACATGTACAGGCACTAGTCAATTAATAAATAGGGGACTGTGGGTGAAAGTTCTTGAATTCCGGACAGTGCTCTACTGTGAAAGAACAAGCCATTTATCAAACTGTCTTACAGACATTCTGTTAATCTAAATGTGTCTGGAGTAAAGAACTAGCGATTTATTTCACCATTCCATTGCTTGGGAAGTATACAGCATTAGTATTTAATCATTTTAAATGCATAATTATTATCCTTTACTCCATGTTTTTTCATAGGCTTTCTGAAGGACAGTAAAGTATTGCTATCATATTTTTTATGCATGCTTCTCCTAGTCTTTCACGATGATGAAATATACTAAGGAATGCAGTATGTTAGAATACATGAAAGTGGACGAGATCAATTCTGTCCATAAATATTTAGAATGAATATTTCTGCTTGGTAATATTTGCAATTAACTTCATTTCAAGATTTCATTGAGTCTTCTTTGGAGATTCATAGCATTATCTGTCGTGCCTGGAAGCAAAGTTGAACACATCAACATTTATTCATCAATGTTAGTCTCTCCTTTCAACCTCCAGTTACAAACCAGGTAACTGCTTATAAAATATTAGTAAAGTTTATCTTTGTAGAATGACTCTATATTTAAGAAAAATGGCTTGCAAAATCACTAGTAAAGTTATTTAAAATTGTGTAAGTTATACAAATAATATTCTTGAAATATTAGTTTAATATAGTTATGAAAAAATTCCCATATCTATAGTACATAAGTACTCTTATTTTTTTCAACCTAGAACCAATCATCTTCCTCTCCTGTATGTGCATTCCTAGTAAACTCCGAGAGTTTTGATTTATACTCAACATATCTTATGCCTTGAGACATGAGGCTCCGGTGAGGTAGTGGTCCGTCTTTGGGCTGCTAATTCTTTGGTGAGTAGTTTGAAACCACCAACCTCTCTGTAGGAGAAAGCTGAATTTCTCTACTTACATGAAGAGTTACATTCCTGAATAGCCACAAGGGAAGTTGTTGCTACCACTTGTTTAATACTTATTTTGGTTTTACTACTTTGCTTAAATTATTTGTTTTAATACTTGACTTAGTTAAAACACATATTTGTAATACTGACATATATCAATTCTGAAAATGTTTCAAAAAAGTATCTTTTAATCAGCTTGGAGTGTGAAACTATATATATTTTTCTAGATATACTAAATGCTTATTATATGTTCCTAATTTTTTCATATTATTTTCTTTGAATCATCATAAGAGGCTTTATTGCAATTGTGGTTTATATCACTTTAGGGAAATTTATATATATATATATATATATATATATATATATATATATATATATATACAGCAATGTAGGCTGCTTATAAGACTAGCCAAATATCTTAGTTTATTGTAGAAGGATCTTATTAACCAAAAGAAAATTAGGTGGCCTTTCTTGCAGGTTATATTTGTTTCCTAAGAAGGCCATCTATGAGTAATTCTGCAGCCGCTTCATTCTCATAATGACTTAATTTATCTGACTTGAAGGTAGAGATAATTAAAGATGCATGTTATATATCTGCATTACAGAGGTATGTAATCCTGAGTGTTTAAAGGGAGAACTGCAAATAATTCATCTTATTCCAATTTGTTAAAATAAAATATGCTTTTCTGAAAATGTTTTCCTATGAGGCTCTGATATAATTCCTTTGTTCTTAAATAAAAATGTCTTTACTGACAAGCTACGCATACCAGGAATTGTTATACTTTCTAAGGACTGAAATTGATAAAGCATCTAACTCATGAAGCTTACATCTCAGTGGAGGTAGCTGATATGACACACCATAATCTTTCTTCTAGCATTTTTATCTCTACCTGGATCCTTGTGTTAGTCCAGATAGACTAGGGAAATAAATTCATAGACACGCATATGGATGGATATAAGGGAAAGGTTTATATACAAGAGGAATGGAGCATTGAGAAAACATCCAACCCAGTCTAGTCCAAAATCATATGTCTGATATTAGCCCATAGGTCTGATACAGTCTATAAAGTCTCCTTCCGGCTTATGAAGCACATGTGAAGACACCAGGACAATCACAGGCGAGTGGGTGCAGAGTCTTGTGTGTCTGGGGGCAGTAAAAACATCTCAATGCTGGCAGGAGTCTCCCCGTGGCCTCCCAAGCATCTCAGCACTGGCAGGAGTCTCCCCGTGGCCTCCCAAGCATCTCAGCACTGGCAGGAGTCTCCACGTGGCTTCTCTGGCCTCAGAGGTTTGGCTCCATCATGGCAAGTCCATGTGGCCTCTCCTCTAACTTCTCCATTCTCCAGGAATCAGGATCGATCAGCATGCTGCCATCTTGTCTTGTCAGTAGTTCGTGTCTCAGGGAAGTTAATCAAGTCCCTCTTTTCCAACTGGGAAATACCACAAGACTTCCCAGAATTCTCAGGAGAAAGTCATGCCCACACAGAGGCCCCATTGGCCTTCTCCAGATTGACAGGCCAGTTTCCATCCCTACACCTTCAATCATGAAATTGACTTCAAGTACATGACTGCCACAATCCTAAATAAAGACAATTGATATTCTTCTATCTATAGCTTTTTCACTTCTTGCTTCACATTCATTACCACACCTACTGTCTTTACCATGATAGACTTGTTCATTCTACTTTCACTTTTTCAAACTTACAATTAAAATCCAAACCTTGTTTTCCTATTGTGTTAAGTTTTATAACAATTTACCCGTACCAGCTTCTCAGTGGAATGACAGTAAACCTCCCAAATGTGCATATAAAAGCAATTTGATCACTCCCTTAAGACCTAGTCAACATTAGCAAGAACCAAAGTTTTGGGAGGAAGAACTTCAAGCCTCATTTAAAGCATTAGCTAAAAACACGTCTCCAGGATTTGATAGAATAGCAATTGAAATGCTTCATCAAGCTGAGGAAGCATTTATTTGTCCATGTCAGCAAACAGATACCTGCAAACTCATGAGAACAGGTCAATATTTGTATCTATTCCAAAAGTAGATGATGCAATAGAATGCAAAATTTATTGAACACTATCATTGGTGTCACGTGTAAGTAAAATTTTACTGCAGATCATCCAGCAATGGTTGCAGCAGTATGTTGACAAGGAGCCAAAGGTTCAGGTCAGATTCAGAAGGGGACATGGAACGAGGGATATCCTTACTAAAGTCAAATGGATCTTGATTGGAACTAGAGAATGCCAGAAAGATGCTTACTTATGTTTCATTGAATGTGCAAAGACATAAAACAGCATGGATCATAACAAATTATGGATAACCTTGAAAAGAATGGGACTTCCAGAATATTTCATTGTGTTCATAGAGAACTTACATGTGGATTTAGAGGCAGTTTTGCTAACAGAACAAGGGAATGCTGCAGGTTTTAAAATCAGGAAATCAGATTGTATGGCAAAAAAATGTAATAATTGGAGGAAAGCATAGCTCATTAACAACCTTAAGAATTCAGGTAACATAATCTTGCCTGGTGGAAGTGAAGAGGACTTGAGGCATCTGATGAAGATCAAGGATTACAGCCTTCAGTGTGGATTACAGCTCAATGTGAAAATATAAATCCTCAGAAGTGGAGACAACAGATGACAACATGAAAAATGAAACTAAGATTAAATTTGTCAGGGGTTGAATCTTGTTCAGCAATATGATCAAGATTCATGGAGGTAGCAGTGAAGTGATCAAAAGAGGGGTTCCATTGGATTATTCTCCTACATAAGATGCCACTTTGAGGCATAAAGTACACTTGTCTCAAGGCATGGTATTTTCAACCACTTCATATGCATGTGAAAGTTGGGCATTGAATAAAGAAGAGCAATGGAAAATTGAAGCATTTTCATTATGGTGTTGGAAATAATATTGGATGTACCATGGAATGCCAAAAGAACAAACAGATTTGCAATGGAAGAAATATAATTAGAATGTGCTTTAGAAACAGAGATAGCAAGACTTTCTTTCAAGTACTTGGACATGTCAGCAGCGATAAGTGCCTAGAAAGAACATGATGTTTGGAAAAGTGGAGAGGCAACAAATAGAGGAAGAAAGGGGAGAGGCACCACACAAGAGGAAGACCTCAAGAAGGATAAGCACAGTGGCCAAAACAATGATCTCCACTGTAAGAACACGTGTGAGTAGGGAGCAAGACCAAGGCTTTTTCCCTCTCTGTGGTACATAGCTTCATAATGGACTTGATGGCATTGAACAGCAACAGCATGTATGTTGAGTAGATGTGTTCACTAGTGTTTTCAAGACCATGCACTTTGGGAAGGAGAAGGCCCTACCTGGCCTTCAAGCTTCCTATAGTTGGGTTCAAACTGCAATTTATAGGCTTATCATCAATTGCTTAACCATTTATTTCACCCAGGGGCCTAACAAACAAATGATCTTTTCATAATTGCCTATATGTTCTGATCAAGCCACGACTGTACAAAGCACAGCTTTCAAGAACAAGTGAGTTCATCTGTTAATGATTGAAATGACCTATAACAATATTAGGTCTTATAAACTCCATGATGTTGTTGTGAAAGTAGTGTAAGTGATGAGAATATGTCTTTCTGCATCAAGAAATTCCAAGCAATTAACCATTCCCATGTTTATGTATCATAAATATGATAAATGTATACCCAAAATAAAAATTGGCATTAAAAGGCGCTTTTAAAAAAGAGTAAATTCCATGATGAATGGCCTGCCTAGATTATTTTTAGGACTTGGACACTCATTCCTCCAGTTTCTATTAGTACTGCAGCCTGACTGCCTCTATTAAGTTCCTCTCTAGGAACTATCAGAGACTGAAGGCTATTTGACCCAAGATTACATTATCTCCCCACAGGCTGACCATGCTCAATTTATATTTGCTAAATGAGATTACAAAGACCAAGCCAAACCCCTTGTTGCAGTTCTAGACAATTCTGAAAGGTTATCCCAAATTTAGCCATCCCTCAGAAATCCTTCGAGGCCTTTATTGGAGCGACATTGTAGTTCAAGTTCTCCTTTCAGCCAGTGTTATCTCTTTCATACCTTTGCATTTGCCGCGGCTGGTAGCTTTCCTAATAAAATGACTGCAACTAGTCTATTGTAATCCATTTTAGAGTCTGCTCCCCAAGAAAACAAACCTAGCAGACCAGATTAATATAAAAAATGAATTAATTATGTATCACTTTAATTTAAAATTTTTAATTCATCTTGGTTTAGAGTGACCTGATTTCTAGCCATAACCAGAAACTCTGTGTGACAGAAAATACAAATCCAGCAATAATCTATTGAAAGATAGAGAGGTGATAGATAAATATTAAACAAACCTCACTGGATTTCAATGATTTATGTAATAGATATTTAAGAGATACGTATTAGAGGCGAAAACAAGTAAATTCAGTGATACTAAGTATTAACATTATGAGTATTAAGGTGCTTAATTATATTATTTTCCCCTTCTAGCTATTTTATTAGAGACGCTAGCATCTCTTAGCACAATCCATGCATTTCTCCAATATGTTGCGCACATTTGCTCACATACCCCCATCATCATTTTCAAAACATTCTCCTTCCATTCGAGCCCCTGATATCTACTCCCCATTTCTTCAACCTCCCTCCCATACCCACCCTTCCTTAGAAACCCTTGATAAGATATAGATTATTATTTTCACTTCTTACCTTGTCCTCCATTGCTCCTGACCAACTATTCCATTATTCGTTCCCCTAAAAGGTAGTTCCAGATGTTCCTTGTGATCAGTTCCCCCTTTCTCCCTCCACACTTCTATAACCTCCAGGTATCTCTACTCTCCTTGCTCACCCTTGGAGGTTTGTATATTCTGGATTCCCTGTGTTTTGGGCTCTTATCGGTAGCACTGCACATGTTCTGGTCTATCTGATTTGTAAGGTAGAGCTGAGTTCATGATAGTGGAGTGAAGGAAGCACCAAAGAACTAGAGGAATATTTCATCGATGCTATACTGCACACTGACTGGATCATGCTTTCCCTGTGACTCTTCTGTGAAGGGAGGCCCAATTTTCTACAAATGGGCACTGAGTCACCACTCCATGCCCACCACCTCCCATTTAGCTTGGGTATGATTTTATTCTGGGTCTTACATGCCTGATTCTTGATCCCATTAATACCTCGTGATCATACAGGCTGGTGTGCTTTTTCTACGTGGGCTTTGTTGCTTCTGAGCTAGACAGCCACTTGTTTATCTTCAAGTCTTTAATGCCAGATGCTATATCTTTTGATAGCCGGACTCCATCAGCTTTCTTCACCACATGTAATTATGTCTTCATTTTGTCTTCTGCAATCATTTTGAGAAGGTGAGCATCACAGAATGTCTGATAGTTAGAACAAAGTATTCTTGTGTTATGGGAGTATTTGAATCAAGGCCCAACATCCATCTTCAACCTTAATTTTTAGCATATAGATATAAGTACATAGTTCTATTACCCTCTCATTTTATGTATACATATATGTATATATTCACATACTTGTATATATATTCACACATGTAATTATGTGTATATTCACATATGTACATACCTGTATTTAGGTCTCTATAAATGTCCTTTGCCTCCTGTTCTTTCCTCTATTTTCTTTATACTTTCCTGCTGCCCACCCTCCCCATGCCCCATCATGTTTGGCCTTCATTCGGGTTTACATTTCTCATTGCTATATTGCCCTTGATTGGGACTAGTCCCTTATACCTCTATTGGTTCCCTACTATATACCAGTATGTTATATTTACATCTTGGCACATTGGATTAAAAGCTGGTCTCTCCCTCTCCTGTGAAGATATAAACAATAACTTCTTCCCCTTGGGTAGGTCCCAAACTACCCCCCACCCATGTCTTTTTTCCCTCCTTCTTTCCCCCTCTTATTTAGTTGGCTTCTATATGTATCCCTGAATTGGGCTTTGCCCCTGTGGTGGTTGATGGACCTCACCACAAGATGAATGTATATAGGAGATCTTCCCCTATGCCTCATTATTTTTTAAGCTTACTTCTGTGGACTCATGTCATACTTGTCCTTTGTGCTTGGCTTACTTCACTTACCTTGGTTTCCTCCAGTTCTTCCCCTAAGACAATGTGCTTCATGTGTTCATTGCTTCATTTTAGGGATGTTTACTACCCCACTGTATGTTTCTACCATGGTTTTTTTTTTTTTTGATCCATTCATTCGTTCATAGAAATTTGGGTTGTTTCCATTCCCTTGAAATTGTGAACTGTGTGGGAATGAACTTCGGATCCCAAATGTCTGGCCATGGTTTGTTTCTTCCCTCTTCTGGGTATTTGTCCAATAAAGGGAATTTCTGGGTCAGAGGGTAGTTCAGGTTTTATATGAGTTACATATCGCAAATCAATTTTCATAATGGGTGTACATACCTACAGGTTCATCAGTAGTGGGTGAACATTCCTGTTTCCCCACAGCCCCTCCAACACTTGATACTTTCTTATTTTTTGAATTGGGATATCTTCAAAGGTGTTAGGTAGTATCTCATAGTTGTTTTAATTTGCATTTCTCTTATGGTTAATAATCAAGAGCATTTTCTCTTATGTTTATTGGCCAGTCAGATATCTGCCCCTGTGAAACTTCTGTTCAGGTCCTTTGCCCACCCCCTTAGTAGGCAGCTAGTTTTTTTTTCTTATTGTAAGCTTGCAAAGTTTTGCAGATTTTAGTAATAAAGCCTTTTTCTGATGTTCATTGTTAAAGATGTTTTCCCATTACTCTTATTACTCTCTTATTACTCTTGGTGAATTCTTTTGATGTTCACAGGTTATTTGTCTTCAGTATACTCCACTTGACAATTTGTAATTCCTCTGTATTTGTGTCCTTTCCTGTTTCCAATAACTTATGTATTCCCTGTGCCAAGATTGTCAGGTTTGTGACAATTCCTCATGAATGGCCCTAAGAATTTGTGGTTTTACCTCAAGGTCAGAGATCCACCTTGAGTTTATTCTTGTGCATGGAGTGAGATAAGGGTCTTGCTTCACTTTTGTGTCCATTTTTCCCAGCACCACTTATTGAAGAGGACATCCACTTCCCATTTGATATTTTTGGGACTGTTATAAAAATCAGTTGTCTGTGTGCTTATGTTTTCAACTCATCTTTAGTTCTTTTTAATTGGTCTAAATATCTGTCATTAAATCAGTAACACATTGCTTTGATCACTGTGGCCATATATAACACATGCTAAAGTCAGGTAGGGCAAGCCCTCAGACTTTATTCTTCTTCTTGAGGAGTTCTCTGCTGCTAATTTTGGGGCTCTTTCCTCTCCATATGAAGAGTGTAATCAGTTTTTTCAATTCTTTGAAACATAATGATATTATTATTTATCAGAATAGTATTAAAGTTATATAGTGCTTTGGGCAGAACTGACATCTATACTATATTGACTTCCAATCCATAAGCATGGCATATTCTTCCTTTTGTTGAGGTTACTCTTGGTTTCTTGTAATAGTGTTCTGAAGTTTTCCTTGTACAAATCTTTTTGCCGTTTCTGTGATTTTGTCTGATGTGTGTAGCAATCCAATAGACTTACATTTGTTGATCTTGTATCTTGCCACTCTGCCATATTCCTCTATTGCTTCCAACACTCCACTTGTGAAGTTTCTGAGATTTTTGATGTATAGAATTCTATACATCTGTGAATAATGATAGCTTTGCCTCTTCCTTCCCCAAATACCTTTGATGTAATTTCTTTAGTGACTAGGAACAGTAGTTAACCTCCAGTATGATTTAAAATAGAAGTGGGGACCAGGGGAATCCTTGTCTTGTCCCCCTTTCAAGTAGAATTGTTTTCATCTTTTCTCTATTGATTACCATGTTGGCTGCTGGTTTCTCATATATAGCTTGTATAATATTGAGGAATTTTCCTTCTATTCCTATCTTCTTGACTGTCTTAAACATAATTGGTGTTGGATGTTATTGAATACTTTTGCTGCAGCTATCAATATTTTCATGTGGTTCTTATAATTTTTCCTGTCAGTGTGGCAAATAATACTAATGGTCTTTCATATGTTGAATCATTCCTGCATTCCCAGTCTGAATGCCACTTGGTCATCGTGAATTCTTTTTTGTATGCTTTTGTATTCTATTGGCCACTATTTTGTTAAGGATTTTTGCATCGATTTTCATTAGGGATATTAGTTCTTAATTGTTGTGGAATCCTTGCTGCTTTAGATATCAGACTTATACCAGTATCATAGAAAGAGTTTGGGAGTTTTCTGTCTTTTTCTATGTTCTGGAAGAGCTTGTGTAGGATTGTTGTCAGTTCTTCCCTGAATGCTTGGTACAATTCTCCTGTGAATCTATCTGGTCTAGGGGATTTTTTTGTTGACAATCTCTTGTTAATTTGTGTATTTCTTCTATAACTATGGGTCTATTGTGGTTCATGATGTCCATCTGGGATAGTCTAGGACGGGTTGTTTTCCAAGTATTCGTCCATGCCTTCCAAGTTATTGAAATCGTTAGCATACAAGCCTTCATAGTACTGTGTAATTATCCTTTTGATGTCATTAGGGTCCACTGCAATGTCCCCTGCTCTATTGCTCATCCTTGATTTTGTGATTTGTTCCTTTATTCTTTAGTCAGATTTTCCAGTGGTATATGAATTCTTTTAATCTTTACAAAGAACCAACTTTTAGCTCTATAACTTTATTTCCATAGTTTTCTTGTTTGTCCTCTCCTGTGTCTCAGCTCCGATATTTAGTATTTTTTTCCTTTTGTTATTAGTAAGATTGTTCTGTTCACTCTGCTCTAATTGATGTAAGTTCTGTGCCAGCATATCAATCATAAGTCTCACTTCCTTTTTCATGTGTGTATGTATTGCTATCAGCCTTCCTCTGATTAATGTCTTTGCTTGGTCCCAAAGGTTTTGATCCATCTTGTTTTCATTCTCATTGGGTCTAGAAATTTCCTGATTTCATCTTGTCTTTGTGTTTATTTCCAACATTATGTCACAGTGGTCAGAGAAAGACATCTGTATGATCTCTATGTGTTTGAATTTATTCAGGGTCAACTTGCTTTCCAGTATGTGATGTATCTTTAAGTAGGTACCATGTGTGCTTGAAAAGAATGTGAGTTTTTTTTTTCATTTGGGTAGAAAGCACTGAAAATTTTTGTCAGTTCAAGTCTCCCAAGTGTGGTGTTTAGTTCTGCAACCTCCTTGTTGAGTTGCTTTCCCTGTCTGTTTTTCATAAAGTGGTGTGTTAAAGTCACTTATTATAATTTTTGAGCCTGTGATTTCTTTTTTCATCTTTAGGTGTGTTATTGGGTGCATATGTATTTATTATGCTCACTGGTTCTTGGTCTAATGTTCCCTCGAGTATTATATAGTATCCCTCCTTGTCTCTTGTTATGGCTTGTATCTTGAGATCAATTTTGTCAGAGATTAAGAATGCTACCCCTGATTTTTTTCATTGTCATTTTTTTCATGTGTCTTGGTAACTTCTTAGGATTCTGTATGGCTGGTGTTCTCTCAGTCTCCTGAAAGTTTACCTGGTTTTCATTTATTAAGCTTGGCATATTTTTATCCAGCCTTTAATTCTCAATCTGTTTTTGTTTACAGGCTTGAGATGTGTCTCCTAGAGGTGGAAATATGGGTTATGTTTTCTAAGCCAGTCTGTTAGCCTCTGCCTTCTAGGGTCTGAGTTCAGATCATTGATATTGAGTGTTATTACATCAATCTGTGGACTCTGCGATGCCATCTTCTACCTTTTGTATTGGGTGTTTTCCTACCTATGCACCTATCTTATCAGTTTGTGTTGTGTACGTGAGCTTGTGTCTTTCTTTCTACTATTTAGCTAATGCTATTTTGGGGGCTATTTTCTCTTTGTCACCCTCTTGGTGGTGTAGTTTTATGTGATGGTCTCCTCCTTGCACTTGGTGATTGTTGATCGTCTGCCCATACTGGGTCACAAGAAACTTTTGTAGGGCTGGATATATTATTATGTATTCTTTGAGTTTTTCCTTGTCTGGGAAGACTCTTACCTCTTCATCTATGTTAATATATAATTTGGCCAGGCATAGTGTTCTTGGGTTTATCTTATTTTCTTCAACATGTTACTCCATTCCCTCCTTGTGTCCACTGGTAGTACTGAACTTATCCTTATGTGGGTACCTTTATAAACGACAATTTGTTTTTCCCTAGCTGCTCTTATAATTTTCTCCTTTTCCTCAAAATTGGATAATTTAACTATTATGTGTCTTGGTAACTTCTTAGGATTCTGTCTGGCTCGTGTTCTCTCAGTCTCCTGAATAGTTACCTGGTTTTCATTTATTAAGCTGAGGAACTTTTCCTCTAAGAATTCCATCACTATTCTCACTATTGACTTCTTTGTTGTGTCTTGATCTGGTAGTCCAATTATTCTAATATTGTTCCTCTTCATAGCATCAGATATGGCTCTCACATATTTTTCAGATTGTCTTATTTGACTCCTCTTCCTGTATGTTGAGGTCTACTTGGTTTTCTTCTGGGTCATAGGTGCGATTCTCTGCCTCCTCAAGTCTGTTGACAAACTTCATCCCTTAAGTAAGCCTTGCATTTCCCTTTGGTTCATTGCCTTTATCTCATCTATCTTTTCATCTTTTTTTTGTCTTGCTTTCCTCATGTCCTGTGTGATTCCAAGCAGAATTCTGAAAATTTCTTTCTTTGGCAGGTCAATGTCAGCTTCTTCTATGCATGTTCTTATGTTCATGACTACTTTGACATTGTCTTCTGTTTCTCTTGCTTTCTTGTTGAGGCTATAGTTGCTCTTTATTTGTTGTTTTAGAAGAATCTGATTCCATCTTCCAGAGTCAAAGAGCATTGGGATCTCTGTTTGTGGACTTGTATTAGCACTCCTATGAACTGCCTTCAGGTAACTTTCCTGGGGGTTAGGCTACTGCTATATCTTCATGGTTTCACTCTCACACTAACTGACCAGTATTCCATTATTTGGAATGTGAGTTGGATAGTCCTATCCTGGGATGTTGGTCAGGTGGTTATAGATCCACAAGAATGGGATTTAACTGGCTGATCTCTCAGTAAGTCATAGGTACTGGTGTGTTTCATTGTGCTTGGGGCACTTTGGGCAGCATGTGGTGTTTTCATCTGCAACTGGAGTGCTATGGAGGGTGAGTGAGTATACCCTCCTTGGTGTAGAGCTCTGTAGATGGCAGGTGGAATTACACTAGTTAGAGAGATTGCCATGAACATTGGGTGGCTGTTCCTGCAGGAGTGTGAAGCACAACAGATGGTTGGAAGAATTTCCCCCAGTCACTTGTAGAGCCTTGGGCTGTAGCCTGTAGTTCCCCTAGCGAGTTGAAGGGGAGATGACCCAGTCACTTGGGGTATGGTGGAGGATGGGCATGATCTCCCCTTTTGTAGGTAAAGCCAACAAGTTTGGGTGGGAGCTCCCCCAACTGGGCTGTCAGAGTTGCCCTAGTGGAGAGGAGTGGCCTGGAAGCTCATAGTACCTTATGAAAGGAAAGAGAGGGAGAAGAGAAGAAAAAGAGAGACAGGAGAAAGCAAAGACAAGAGAAAAACTCAAAAATACAAACTAGCACACCAACAAACACACAGAAAAATGCAGACAAAAGAATAGTAAAAACCATCAAAAAAGTAAAACTGAATCTGCTGATACTGCTAGGAGAAAAGAGAAGAGACAGAAGAAGGGAGAAAAGAAAAGACAAAAGAAGAAGGAAAGAGAAGAAAAATACAGAGATAGCTGAGCCCCGTGCTATGGGTAGTGTTGATTCAT
>PVJH01002777.1:0-10085 GCA_004026705.1 Nesogale talazaci
AGGAGTGAGGCACTCTGAGCTGTTAGACTATAAGATTAAGGAGCCCTGGTGGTGTCGCAGGCTCCTTGTTGGGCTGCTGAATACAAGGTCAGCAGTTCAAAACCACCAGCCCCTCCATGGGAGAGAGATGAAGATTTCTAATCCAGTTAAGGTTTGAAAGCTCAGACACTCACAAGGGCAGTTCTCTCTGGCAGCTGTATGAAAATAGGTTAAAGGAAACAACACCAGCAAAAATCCAAATCATCGCCATTGAATCAACAGCAACTCCTAGCAAAGGACAGGATAGAATTGCCTCCGTGGGTTTCCAAGACTAACTGTTCACAGGAGCAGAAAGCCTCATCGTTCTCCCATGGAGGCACTGGCGGCTTTGAACTGCTGACCTGGCTGTTAGCAACCCAATACAAAACTACTGTCACCCGGGCTCCTAGGCTAAAAGGAAACAAGGTCAAAAGCAGGGAGTCCAGACAGGGAACTATTTCCATCATCCATGCAAAGATGCGCAGGCTGGGATAAAGGCGAAGACAGTGAAGATGCTAAGTGGCAGATTCTTTTAATGATCTGGAGGGAGAGTAACAAACCTTCAAGTCAACTCCAACTAAAGCTGACTCCAGGTGTCTACCCCAGGAGTCAATGGCTGATTTCTTGGAAGTAGGTCACCAGATCTTTCTACGAAGGCACCCCTGGATGGGCTGGGATTGCTAATCTTTCTGTTAACAGACAAGTTCATCCATCATTGGCATCACCCCCAGACCTCTGGGGTATTTGATGTAAGTGAAAGAGAAGGGGGAAATGAATGAAAGATCCTCGGGCTGAAGGATGAAGCATGAAGGATGAAGATGATTTTGACAGGAAGAGGGTTATTGTTGTGAGGAGCCTTTGAGTCAACTCCGACTTGCAGTGATCCGTGCAGTCTAAACACAGTCTGACCTCTCTCTGGTGCTCAGCCTCCCAGCCACAAGGTCTCTTGGCCTCTGCCCTCCTCCAGGCAATGCGACAAAACTCTGTGGGTGCTGCCGATCCATGCCCTAAAGACCCGTCACTTCCCCATAAACATCAGCCTGAGGACTCAGCTGGAGCTAGCTCCAAAGGTCAGTAACCCTAGGTCCCTTGTTAAAGTCAGAAGCACCCTATTCAGCAGGTGGGCATGTTGCCTGAAGGCCTTCAGCTTTATTTGCTTTAGAGTCCCGGGTGTCCACCACCCCATCTCCTGACCTTGACGTCTGTTCCTCTGCAGCTGCAGCTTCTCCAGGGCCACCCCTCTACTTTCAGGATTAAAGAGGTTCAGCACAAAAGGTCCAGAGGGTAGTGAGAATTCTTCAATTTCTGATTCTGAGATGACTCATTTGATAGAAAACCAGAAGGCAAAATATTAATTCCTCTCATTAGCGTTTCTACTTTTTACAATCACAATGAACTCAGCTAACAATCAATCACAACGGAATTATGTAAGCTTACCAACATCTACCCCCACTTGACTGCCAGTTTGTCATACCATGGCAGCTTGTGTGTTGCTGTGATGCTGGAAGCTATTCCTCTGGTGTTTCAAATAGCAGCAGTCACCCAACATGAACAGGTGTCTCAGCTCCACCCTCAGCATGGGCTATCAAGAAGGGGAAATCAGCCACTTGTGAAAGCATTGACACTTTGTCAGACACGGGAAGCTTCATGAAGAGAAGAAGACCGCTGTCAGTAAGAGTGCAGACAGCGAGCTCCTTGGACTGGAAGGCACTCAGAAGAACACGGAACGAGAGCTCCTTCTATGATCTGAGTCCAGCATGACAGGATGGATAGGAGGAAAGCCTGAGGAGGAACGCCTTCCAGACCTTCATTTGCTGATGAGTCATACCTCGAAACCAGAAGAAACAGCTGCAAACATCCATTAATAATCAGAACTTGGAATATATGAAGTATGACTCAGGGAAATTTGGAATGTCGGAAAGGAAATAGAATGCATAAATATCAATATTCCAGGTTTTAGTGAACTGAAATGAACTGGATTGGTTGGCCATTTTGAGCCAGTAAACCATCCGGATGGCTCTACTGGGAATGATAGATTCAAGAAGACTAGTGTTGCTTTCATCATCAAAAAGGCCATTTCAAGATGCCTTGAAGCACAATGCTGTCAAGGACATCAAGCACAAAGAGAGCAAAAGGTCATTAAAAACACAGGAGACAAACAAAGAAAAGATCAAAGCAGACTCTGAAATTTCCTCTTAAGCACAAAGTAGCTAAAGCAAACGAAAGAGATGATGAGGTGAAAGATCTAAAGGGAAAATGTTAAGTTTGAGAAGAGAAAATAAAATAGTATAATGACATGTGCAAAGACCTGGAGTTAGAAAACCCAAAAGGAAGAATACACTCAGCATGCCTGGAATCCAAAGAACTCAAGAAAAACAATCTCAAGTTTCACATGGCAATAATGAAAGATTCCATGGTCAAGATACTGAATGATTCAACAAGCATCGCGGGGAAAAAATGTAAAGAACTTAGAGGTAAGGAAGACACGACTTCATTTCACATACTTTGGATATATTACCCGGAGAGGCCAGTTCCGGAAGAATGACATCGTGTTTGGTACAGTAGAGGGCAACACGAAAGAGGAAGACCCTCGATGAGATGGATTGACACATAGACTGCAAACACGGGCTCCAGCATGAGAACAGTTGTGAGGGTGCTGGCCCTGGACTGGGCAGTGTTTCGTTCTGTTGTACGTTCGGCAGGCAGGGTCGCCATGAGTCGGAACCAAGTCGAACGCGTCTAACGACAGCAGCATCAACACCGACATCTTCGATCTGGGTAAGGTGAAGGTAGAAGCAGGCACTGGAGATTCTCTTCTGAGGGCTCGCATGGTCTCATGTCTTGGAAATAAGTCATCAGCAGAGAGTGACAGTGGAGGAGGAGTTAGCATACAATCATTTTCTAGGAGGATGCGAGAGTCAATGGATTGGAGAAGTGGAGTCTCATTGTCAGATGCCATTGAGAACTTCCTGAGATTAATGAGCATGTATCAAAAATTACACAGTAGGAGAGGGAGCCTCACAACTGACTAAAGGATTTGAAATGAGTGGGGCAGGCTGTGATCGCAAGAGAGGATGCCGAAATGCAAAGATGGCAGGGTCAGTGGGTTGTAGGTCTTGGCAATATTGAGTTGTTACAGTGGAGCATTTAAGAGAGGGACATTTGGAAATTGCAGGCGATGACTAGATACTGAGTGCTTGAAATTGAGGTGATGGAGGAAATACAGTAACTTGTAATAACAAAGTCTTGGTCTGATTACAGGAATGGGTAGCCAGGACAAGGTAGGCTTTAGTAGAGGATGTACATACGTATTTGGTTACATACCCCACTTGGTCTTTGCCCCCTTACCCAGTGGGTCAGTAAGGTGTCCTGGAGTTATATTTCTCATGTGACATCTGTGCTGTCCATCCACATGCCAGGAATGATGCCTCATGTTTCATAGATGCCCTGCTTGCTACCTACTGCCCGTGAACACATGACTGGTGTCTTTGAGGAGACTTCTGAATGGAGGCGGATGGGTTTGAGTGAACATTCGAATGCACCCTTGGGGTGGATGAAGTAAACTCGAGCAGTTTCTGTGAAGTCAATGATTAAGGTCAGGACATTTGCCGTACTCCAGCCAAATCATTGATTTGGTGGTCTCCCTGGGCATTCTGAACATTGGTCTTCTTCTAAGTGTAAAACCTTCATCAAACCCTGACCTGACTGGGTTTTTTTCTTCCCAACATATGGGTTCGTTGAAAAAGGAAACTATCTTCAGGATCCAAGTACATATAAATAATAGCACCTTGCAAAAAGATTTTAAAAATCAAATCAAACTAAACCCACTGCCACCAAATGGATTCTGACTCATACTGACCCCATGGAGGCTGTAACCTTTTTCAGGAGCCGATCACCTCCTAGTTTCCTCATAGAGCAACTGCTGAGATTGACCACCAAGCAGACCAACACACACCTAACACATCTGTGATCCTTAAAAAAAAAAAAAAAGATTGATGGCAGCATATGTACAGATGTTCTTGTTACAATCAATGCATGGATTGTTACAAGAGCTGTAAAACCCTCAGTAAAATAAATATATTTTAAAGATAAAGAGCTATTTAAAATTTTCAAGTGAGGTCTATAAGTAGGCCAGTCGGCCTCCACTATTGATAGGAATTACAACTCTGGAGTAAAAACAGAATCGTTTCGAATGAACTCAATTCCGAATCTCTGAGCATGGTGAGAATCATATTGTATACAAGGCCGGGGACGTCTGAGCTCTGTGAACGAAGGAAAGCGAACTGCCATATTTGGCAAAAATAATGGCCTGAGGTTCATTCGCCGGATATCATATTCCGCTCCATCTTCTTTTCAGAAGCTGCTAGTTTGTGCCACCCACTGCATTTCTAGGAAATGAAAAATTAGGGAGGCTTTGAGCTAGTCACAATCATTCTTTAAAAAAAAAAAAAAGCACTTCACCACCTTCACCCCGAGGCTGTGCAAGTGCTCATTTTAATGACCTGGAAGAAGGGGCCACATGAAAGGTCGTCCTCAGATGGCTGGGGAAGCACAGTGGAGCAATAGCAGATTTCCCTCCAGAAGCGGCAGTGCCGCGGAACGTCCTAGACAAGGCCCTGACTGTCCCTCTGGGGGCAGTGAGAGACAAGGGCTGGGCGAAGTGTGGCTCTGTCTTGGTTTAAACTTGCTTCGCCAAAGCAAGCAGGTGCCCGTCAATATGTGGGACACACATTATGAATTACTTTTAAGAGGGACAAGCTATTTGAATTGGGGATAATGGTGACTGAAATTTGAGCTCACCGAATAGACAGAAATTGCACACAATAAAAGCAGGAACCTAAGGCAGAAACGTGTCTGAGAAGGACAACGCAAATCTCTTCTGCCCAAATGAGCAAGAGGCAAGAGGTGAGACTGCACTCTGTTAGAGGTGGCTTCGGGGTAGAACCAGAAACACTGGCCTGTCCCTTGAGAGCCCCCTTAGGGTTTCAATGCATGCAGATACAGCAGTAACTGCCCCCTCTTTGTCTTTTTCTTTAAAATGAACATCAAACACATGCCTTCAGTTTTACAAGGAGCCTGTCTAAGGAAAAGTTCAAATGGGGTTTCAACTGCCCAGCAAGTGATCCTAGTTCCTCCAGTTCCAGTGTGTGGAATGTCCTCTCAAGCTGTTCGTGGCTTCCCAGAACCTGGGAGAGCATGTTGACGCTAGCACCATCTAGGCAGGATCTAGCATTTCAGAGAGGGCATCCCCATGGTGTCAGCAGCTCCCGCTGGGAGGAGGGGCAGGCTTCCTGCCTGGGAGGGGATTTGGGGCCGGAAACCCGAGTTTCATGATGTGTGGAAAGTAGCCAGTTCAAACTTGCCGGCAGATGCTTTTCCATTTGGCTCACAGCTCTTCTTTCATATTGGTTGTGAACAGCCCCCCCACCCCCACCCCCTTCCTTTGAATTCTCTATTTCTTTTCAGGCCTTTCTGTATACTTAGCAAGAAATTACTCATTCTAGCAATGCTGCCTGTGGCATTCAACCGGAAGCCTAGGTCAAGTTTTATAGAAATCTTGTTGTCAGCAGAGGTCCTTCAGACCCAGTTTGAGAACAACTGAAAGGGTAAAAATTAATCCCAGAGACATGTCTGATCAGAGCACACAGGAGCAAATGAAGAGGGAGGAAGAGAGAGTGGAGCACGTGCTGACGCACCAACCCTTGAGCACGATCTCCCCCCTCAGAGCAGCCAATGCACAGAGAGGACCGTATGGCTGATCCCACTATGAGACATGACATCCCTCATTGACCCATAGTCCTCTAGGAGGCAACTCTGGAGACAGTGTGGGAATTGCATCCAATCTGACCCCACAACACCAAGGCAAAACACAAATGGGTGTGCAACAGAACAACAAGGGGAACAGAGCAAGGAAGCCCTGAGGGAGTACCAAAAATAGATTTGGGGGCCAGGGTATGGCATCCCATCCCATTCAACCAAAAACTATTCCTAAATGTCAACAAACAGACCTTGAAATATTTAGACTTTTTTTTTTTTAATCATTGGGGGTTTTTGTTGTTGTTTCTTTTCTTTTGTTGCTTTGTTTTACTCTGTCTTGCTTTTGTGCATATTATTCTATCTTCAGGTCTATTTAGGAAAGATAGACTGGATAAACAATCTGAAGGAGGAAACAATGGGATTGAGACTTATGGGAAGGGCGTGGGAGTGAGGGAGGTGGGGGAAAGGAAGCAGTTTTAACAAATCCAGGAACAAGGGAACAACAAGTGATCCAAAGACGGTGATGAGGAGTGTAGAAGAGGCTTGGTAGGGTTTGATCAAGGGCATTGTAACAAGGAGGACTTACTGAACCCCAAATGAAGGCTGGGAGTGATAGTGGGACAAAAGGAAAGTAAAAAGAAATAGAGGAAAGAACTAGAAGCAAAGGGCAGTTATAAAGGTCTAAATACAGGCATGCACCGATGTAAATATATTTATATATGATTGGGAAATAGATTTATGTGCATATATTTGTAGGAGTAGTATTAAAGTAGCAGATGGACATTGGGCCTCCAATCAAGTACTCTCACAACGCAAAAACACTTTGTTCTATTACACTGCCATTCCATGATGCTCACCTTCCCAACACGATCTCTGAAGACGAACTGACCTCCTCAGTCATAGAAAAAGGACAGTCCTCCTCAATCCATCAGAACAAGGCAAGACGGAAGGATTGTCACAGACCGGGGGAACCGAGGGAGACATGACAACAGGACTAGAGTTTACGTTTTAAGCACTATATTTTTATAAGGCTATGGTTTATGGTGAAATCCCCAAATCCCCTTTTTGAGTCTCTGTGTGGACTTAGTCTCCATTTGGATTCATTCTGGCCATTAAGTGGCAGTGTGGATAGCCTTGCCCTCCGTGCATGAGAAAGTGGATTCCTACCACTACCTGGTCCAGACCAGAGAGGCAGTCTCTTCTTTTAGAGTTTGCCTGGATGGGTCCTTCATAGAAATTGGGGTACTAGGTCATAGGCCATGATCTGAAAGCCTTGATTAGAGGACCCTGAATCAATCTGTAAGCTGTTCTAGCTAGCATAATGACTGTGTTCCAATCATAGGCCTATTCCCAATTCTAAAGTCTCACCTGCAACTGTGATGTATTGATCTGTAGCCTATCCTACTTGTGGGGGTGGGGGTGGAGTGGGGGGCCAGTTCTTCCATACACCCATGTCCTATTTAAGTGACAGCACTCTGGACCTCATGTGAATACTGTCTGGCCTCATGTCTATGGTCTTCCTGGGTGATTTGTTCCTTTCTTCATTATGTCTTTTTCATGTTTACGACTTAATAAATGTGTCTCTATAAATTATATTTAGATTTGAGATCTCCTTCCTTGTCTACAACAAAACAATTATGTGGACGCTTAAGTGAGATCCCAGGCTAGAAAAAGGATATTAGGTTAAAAACTAAGGAAATCTGAGAAAAGTGTGGACTTTTATAACCAGTGACCCAACATCCTTGGTGCATTCGTTGTGACAAATATCTCCCCAGCAGAAGAAGAGAACATTTCAAGTTGCCGAGGTTTGCATCTTGCTTGGATCCACAATGCTGCCCAGGAGGGTAGCAGCCAAGAAGTTGGATGATACGTTCCAGCTGGCCAATCTCTTGTACAAAACCTCTGCGCTAAGGATCAAAGACGTTACTTTGAGAATGAAACTATACATGACCCAAGTCATGATACTTCTGCATCACTTTATATACATGTGAAAGTTGGACCTGGAATGAGAAAGACTGAAGAAAAAGCGATGCACTTGAATTATGGTGTTGGAGAAGAATATTGAAAGCATGGTAAACTGCGAAGAAGCAGATGCAGAAGAAGAACAGCAACAACAACAAAATCTGTCTTGGAAAATGTTCAGCCAGCGTGCACCTTGGAGCCTTAGCGGCAAGGATGGCCAGACTCTCTCATGTACTTTGGACATGTTGTCAAGAGGTCCCTGTAAAAGGACAGCAGGCTGGGTGCAGCAGAGGGACTGAGAGAGAGGCAGGCCATCCATGAGCTGGATTGTGGTGGTGACGAGAATGACAGTGTCCAACATCATGAGGTCTGCGTGACTGGTGTTGGAGGGGGAGGTGCTTTGTTCTGCTGTACATAGCGTCACTGTAAGTCACAACCAACTCAAAGGCACCTAATGACAGCATCAACAATGCAAGAACTGAGTGTAGGATATGTAATAATACTCGACTTTTTTCCCCATCTTTTTCTGTAAATCTAAAACTACTCTGAAAAAATCAAATGTATTACAAATTAGTTGACTGCACCATAAAACCCCCAGTTCTCTCAGTGAGTCAGTCTGAGACAGTCTCATCATCCTGTGTCACAGACTGCCAGAACCCTGTAAACATGGACGACTCACGCAGGCAATGCTGGGTTTGGAAGCGCCCGGTGCTCCCCCACCCGGTGCACCTTCTCTTCATATCAGAAAGTGCTGACACAGTGCAGTGCATGCTGCAATTTTTTGGCCCCTTATTGCCTTGAACTTCACAGCACACCATGCTATTATCACTATATCCATGAATGAGGCCCAAAAAAGTGATGGATCTTACCCAAGATCGCTCTGCTGGTATGGGTGGAGCTGGGATTCAGATGCATCCAGTCTGACCTCTTTGTCCTTAACCTCTATCATGGGTAGACAGTCTCCAGGTTACAAAGAAGATCCGTTCCGAAATGTAACCCGAAGGCAAATGTCTTGCTAATTCAGGTGCGCATGGTTTTTATTCTTATTTAGATATTCCTATGATGAACGAAAGGAGCCTCGTAACATGGTGGGTTGTACATCAGGTTGCTAATCGCCAGTTGAGTGTTTGGACCCACCAGCCACTCTGCAGGGCCATGATGTGACCCATACCAAGTCTCTGAAACATAAAGGGAGCTGTGCTACTACTGCGTCCTGCAGAGTCGCTATCAGCCAAAGAATGGACTTGATGGCAGTGAGCTTCATTTGTTGGTTTGTTTGTTAGTGGATGAAAAGGATCGCTGGTGATTCAGTGGTGTTGGTGTGGGTACCAATAAACCAAGTTTGGTGGTTCAAACCCACCAGTCACCTTGCAGGAGAAAGATGAGGCTGCCTGCTCCCATGACAATTTGTCGTCTCACATTTGAGGTAGAGTTGTATTTATCATGGTTCATGCTGTCAGCCACACTGTGTAGACGCTATAGAAAAATCCTAGAGGTGGGGATGGGCTACCACCTTGAGCAAGGAGGAAAGGCACCACCCTCTGAAGTAATACCTAGCTTCTAATTATACATTTGGCCCTGATCTTAAACCCAGATTACCCACAGTGACTTGGAAAACAACTGGATCTCCTCTGATAGTCTATCCCAGCCCAAACCCTCGAGTTGTAGCCATAAGATGTTTGGAAACGACCCAATATCCAGGCTTTTTCCAGTGGTTTCCATCAGAAGCATTAGCAAACCCCTACGTGTGCCTGAGGGAAGACGAGTGAAGCTGAGTGGGGTTTTCCCCACCCGGTATCTCAGAAAGACTGCCCCTGTCTTAGTTACAAAACAAGATGAAATTGTACATTCCCACCCAAACGAAGGGGAGGGCGTTCTCCTTCTGACTTTCCAAAGGAAAAGGCAAGTGACATAGCGAATTCTCAAAGGCGGACCTTGCCTAGAATTTTTCCTGCAGGGTCACAAAGTTCACAACTTAAGTCAAGACCCTCTAAAAAGACTTGTCAAAGAATAGATGCATTCAGGAACTTTATAAACATCCAGAATGTAAAACAACAACACAGATTGCATCATGACTTCCTGCTGGAAAAGTCAAAGTTCAGACCCCTTGGAGAGAAGACTTCACCTCACTGTTTGCAAAGCTCAGTGGGGAGGGGGGTTGGAGGGGTGTTTGGTGTGAGAGAGCAGAGGCAGGCACACTGACAAATTTTCTTCTTTCCTTTGTTATCTGTGTTTTCTGAAGAGGCACGTCCTGCTCCCATCAAGGTGAAACTAAAAGCAGAGCATCTCCTCTAGGAAAAAGTGCAGCTGGCTGTTTGGGCAGGAAATTACTAACGTGGGAAACCGCG